>NMRA01000166.1:302738-436839 GCA_002633005.1 Phoronis australis
AGTGAAGAAAATGATTTTAAGCCGGTTAAGCTCATAAAATTGGTCTCATAATAATCTTTAGGATGATTCGATTTCCATTACCAACCAGAACTTCGAAATCATCAACAACAACTGGAGAAAATACCTCAGTCAAAGTTAATTGGGGTCGGCCAAGCCTAAAAGTGCACATTTGAAAGTGTTGTGTGTAAGCATTACCTATGACTTAAGTTGCTATTAAGGGAATTAGAATCCTATTATGGTTACAAATATGGGACTGAAAGGCTAAAAAGCCTAATTTGATAGTTGATTTTAGCCAGCTAAACAGGGAGAAAAGCAGCTTCAAGTAAAATTTAGCAAATTCCAAAAATGCGTATTAACACCGACTTAGTAATGTTACCTTATGTTAGTTGGTCTTCCCACATGATGCTAGCAATTTGCTGTGTATCAATTACAATGTGATGCTTCAAGTTGGTTTGGTAATTTTGGGAGTTGGAAATGTGTGACTTTCGTCAAACTTGACACAATGTATAGAATACTGAAAAATTTGTCTGTCCAATCTTGGGAGTTGACCTAAATTTAACCTGTATTGTATGTACTAAAATATGCATGAAACTATCAACTTTCAAATACAAAATTTATTAATTATTTTGTAAAATAAGCTTTTACATTGAACTTTCAACTTACTATGATTTTGGTATCTAATTGTAGTCAACCTATATGTTATGTAATTGTTAACTGTCAGTAATTTTCTTTGCCACAGTTCTTTGAAGTAAAAAGATATTACTGTAGCAATTAAAGTAATTTTCTTTGCTACAGTTAGTAATATCTTCAATGAAAAGGTGTTACTGTAGCAAAGAAAATTACTACAGAATTGTAATAGTAACGAGACAATGTATATAACTGGGTTCCATTTAAGTGATAAAAGTATTGAGTAAAGATCACTTTTGGAACCAAAGAACTGTACCTTGATGTGGAAAGTGTTCAGCCATTCTGTCCATGTCTCATGTACTTAAATCACCACCGGGTGCACCCTCTGTCATTGTAGAATAAAAAACCGTATCGGAGATTCCCTAATGTCGGGGGGGAATCCCGTAACAGATCTGAATACACTGCAGGTAGATCAAGTTCAGGATTTCTGTTAAGACCAGGTCTGTGCACTTGGGATCTCAATTGCTTCTTGTATCCTGCGCTTCCACTTCTCTGGGTGTAGACTTAATATACTGAAGTCCTCCTCAGAGATCTGGTGATGTAGGTCTCTGGCATGCTCTTGAACAGCATTAATAGGTCTAACATTGGGGTAACAATAATCCTTAATCCTGGTCGATAACTGGCGACCAGTCTCACCTATACAGTTGTCAGTACACTCACCACACTTGTATTCATAGGTCACACCACACCTCACGAGGGGGAGTGACACATCTTTCACTGATGGGAGGGTGGACCCAATACGTAGTGTTAAAAGGTTTGTGAAATGACTTGATGTGATTGTGGTAGATGGTCGGTATCCTTTCGGAGATGCCTCTGACATTGGGAGTATACACAGGGAAGTTGATGATGGAAGGGTCCAGGGGTGGTCACTTTGTCGTGGTCGTTCCTCGTTATGTACTTTGAACATCCAGTCACGATATCCGTTTGTCACTGCTTGCCAACAGATATCATGACTGGATGTTCGATGTACGTAACGAAGAACAACCATGACAGAGTGACCCCCGGACCCTTTGATCATCAACTTCTCTGTGTGTATTCCCTATGTCAGAGGTTTCTCCGAAAGGATTCAGACTATCAACCGTAAACACAAAATCAAGTTGTTTCACAAACCTTTTAACACTGTTTGGTCCATCCTCCCATCAGTGAAGTATGCCTCACCCCTCACCCCTCGAGAGGAGTGGCGTGATCTACAAAATGATACAAATGTGGTGAGTGTACTGACAACTATATCGGTGAGACGGGTCGCCAGTTATTGACCAAGGTTAATTATCATCGTAACCCCAACCTTAAACCTAATACTGCATGCCAGAGATTCACCAGATCTCTGATAGTTTACACTCAGAGAAGTGGAAGGGCAGGGTACGAGAAGCAATTGAAATGCAATCCACAGACCTAGTCTTAATAGAGATCCGGGACTTGGTCTACCTATCTGTAACGGGATTCCCCCGAAATTAGGGAATCCCCGGTACTGTTTTTATTGTTTTATTCTGTAAGGACAGAGGGTGCACCTGGTAGTGAATCAAGACCGTGAGGTATGGACGAAATGGCTGTACACTTTCCATATCGAGGTACGGTTCTTTAGTTCCAAAACGCATCTTAACTCAATATTTGCTACAGTAATTATCTTCTATAAAAATATTATTTTAGCAATTTTCTTTGCTGCAGTAATATCTTTTTATAGAAGTACTTCATATTTCTTCTCTATTTGTAATCATGTGTCATATTCTCTACATAGTATGAGTATGAGCGAGATGACCAAGGCTTGCGTGTAATTCTTGGCCGAGGAAGTTACGGCATCGTCGTGGCGGCACGTGATCTGAGCACTCAAGTCAGGATCGCCATCAAGGAAATCTCTGAGCAAAACATTCAGTGAGTTTTGGTTCCAAACGATGATGTGATTGATAAGTATTAAATGCCATGAGACTGTTATTGTCATTCTTACATGACTTTGTGCACTGTTCTACCTGAAAATTTTAAATCAGCCAATTCTTTATGTTTTAGATTAGAATTTATGAATAATGTCTGGATGTTTTCATCAAACACTCATGCCGTTATTTCACTAATCAACTTGGTTGTTTCATTATATTTTTGATGATGTGAAAAAGCAATAAATAAAGCATTGAATTTTGTTTTTTCTAATCACCGTTATTGTGAGTTCAAAAGCATGCAGTAGCTGCAAGTCTTGACCTTCTCCCTCCCTAATGCACTCGTTTGGTATATTTGTATATTCGTGAAAATGGCGACAGCTGTGAACGGTCACTATACATTTTTTGATTTGCTTTCTGTATGTAGCCAGATTTCCTTGCCTGTTGTCTTCTGAGCTAGTCACTAGCCTATACATACCAAACACATTTTTTTTGATAAAACAATTATGAAAGTTACCAAACAGTATAATTTTATGGCTCAGGTCTACCTGCCTTTGGCGGTCAAAAATGTCAACTACTGAAGTGGATCAGCGACTGTAAAACTGGTTCCAACTCATCAGAAGCCATTTCTAGACTTTCTAGAATCAATGTTACAGTGTTATTATTACACCAGACTGAACTGTGCAAGTTGACTGAGTTGCTATTAGGTTGTCATTTGTTCATGGAAAGTAAAATGAATGTCGGTCATATTGGCAATTATCTGGTTCTGTGCTGAAACTTTAGATTCAAGATGTATTAGTTCGGGATTATTAACTGTTATTTGTTATACATTTTTCTGGAAAACGACTTAAAAGAGTCAATTCATTGATTGATCTCCATTTTATATAATGGTTTATTGCTTGATTATTCATTGTATTCACATCTCCTTTCGTTTTTCTTCTATTGCCATCAAAATTATCCAATTTTTAAGTGACTCGTTTCATAACGTCTTCGCAATATTGTCTTTAAAGGGACACTACTAACTACTGAGCAAATTCAGTTAATATTCATTTGGGGATTTCGACAAAATATCTATCTCGGATATTAGAGTAATGGGAAATTTTAGTTAAATGTCTTGGGAGTGATGACTCAAGTTGCTTTCTAAGTAACTGCAGAATATTCTTCAGGTATACACCAAATGTGAAGCTCCCTCTTAGCACTTAAAATTAAAGTTCATTGAGTGCTGTTTATGTAATATGACTAATGACCTCAAAAGTTTGTGTTCCTTGCAAAAAATTGAATTGTGAAGTAAGTCCAGTTTAAACTTCTTGGTTTCTGACACTTTCATTGGAATGGAGTTCGTGTTTTTTTCACTTAATAAACCACTTCATTCTTCTTTTATCTCATTTTGCCCTGCCAGCGCAGTGCTCAGCAATAACTATAAGTGACTGTCTTTTTGTATAAGGTCTAGTGAATGCAAGTATTAATCTTTTACACATTAAAAAGTAACTGTGAACCTTGTTTGCCAGGTTGTACTATATGCAAATATCTTGAATTCCGTTCTAACCCTTACAAAGTCTATTATTCATTTTCTGAAAGGTGACTAAATTATCTAACAAAATTTATTATTCTTAATCATTTGTATTTATTTTTTTCTCGAGATACACTTTTTTTCAGAACGAAGCCTTCAAAAGACCTATTTAAAAAATCTGAGACATGCCGTTCCATCAAAAATGCCCTTATCAACATGTTGACAAAAAAGGAATATGACTGTAGGACCAATATTTTTAAAATCGTTGTGTGAAGTCAAAATTTTTTTTACTAAAATGCATATCTTGTGAAAAAATAAAGACAAGTAAATAAGAATAATAAATTTAGTTACGAAATTTATCCCCCTTTCAGAATATATGTACTTTGTAGGGATTAGAGCTAATAGAATTTAATATATTTTTGCACAAATAAAGTACAACCTGGTAAACAAGGTTCACAGTTACCTTAATGAGTATTTCATATATACCAAGCTGGCAATGTCTTAAGTTATGACTCTCATTGCCACCTACAATATGATGAATGGCTTCCATCTAATGACTTCTGACAGGTTATGCTAAGAATTCTCAAGAATGCAATTTTGATAATAAAAGTCATCAGGTGTTAGGTACCAGGGCTTGACAAATGAAACATGACAAGCTTCCCTACATCCTCTACACTCTAACCCAAAATGCATTTTAACAAGCCTCCAGTGAGTGTTGAACACCACATAAGATCATGCAAAGTTTGCTTTTTTGTCATCTAATATTTCGTTTTTATGATACTGAAATGCTCCTCTAGAAGCGTACTGTTTGTTATGCAGTAGTGGGTGCATTTCTGAATCAACACTCTGCATTGCTATGATAGTTGCTATTTATTTTCACCATAATATGATTATTTAATTTTTGTTTAAGCAAAAAATGTCACATGTGTGGATACCATTAAATTGTGAGTGCCATGTAGTGGTTTCAGTTACAAGAAACGACTGGTGATAAGTTTGGGTGCAACATGGTCTGTATGCTACATGGTCTGTATGCTACATGGTCTGTATGCTACATGGTCTGTATGCTACATGGTCTGTATGCTACATGGTCTGTATGCAACATGGTCTGTATGCTACAGTTATTGAATACTTATTGTAGAGATGTGCAGCCACTGCATGAAGAGATTAAGCTTCACTCGAGACTGAGCCACAAGAATATTGTCAAGTACCTGGGCTCAGTCAGTGAGGATGGATTCTTCAAGATCTTTATGGAGCAGGTGCCAGGAGGTGCGTGTTGCTTAGATGGCAGTGTACAATTACAATGAAGTCAGTGTATAATTACAATTCAAGTCAGTGTACAATTACAATACAAGTCAGTGTACAATTACAATTATAGAAGTCGGTGTACAGCAATATAATATTGACTTCTGAAGCAGGATGAGGTCTGAGTGTAAACCTATAAAGCACAAGATTTCCATCCCTGCCTATTCCGGTTCATTCTCATCATGTCACCTAATTCATTCTCTGGTCTTCTTCATTATATCCTTACCCCATCAAGGCTAAATTCAGTCCTGACATGGAAGAGGACGCGGCAAAATGAATTAAGATAAGCTGAAATGTAATGTTTGCCTTGAAGTGCATCCCGTGTTCATTGGACGTGGGGAAAGTGTGTTCATGTCAGATGGCCTGAAAGGGTACATGTGAGCAGAAGCAGGTGAATGCTGGTATTGTCTTAACAATAATTCAAATACTTGTGCATTTATGAAGCAGAACAGTATAAGTCTTCATACATGTGTTGCTCACGTCATGTGATCTATAGTTAAGTCTGAAAAGATCTCTGTCCCAATTGGGGCTCAAACCCTGACTGGATTTCTGTGTTCCTGATAGCTCAGTGCACTAGAGCATCTGCACGGTTAACAGGAAGTCCCGGGTTAGAGTCCTGGTTGGGACAGAGATCTTTTCAGATTTACTTATAGGTCATGTGATGTGACAAACATATGACGTGTAGGAAGACTTACATAATTAATTTTTTCTTATAATAATTAAAATACATTTTGACTGTATTTTTAGCATGGGTTTATACCATTTACATTTCTCAATGAGTTTTCAGTTAATATTTTCTTGTTGATTTTTAGGAAGTATGTCTCAACTACTGAGGTCTAAGTGGGGACCTTTGAAAGATAATGAGACATCTATAGCTTACTACACTAAGCAGATTTTGGAAGGACTTAAGTATCTGGTGAGCAATGTCTATGTACTAGGTGAAAACAAGTTACCTAAAGAGACATATTATGTTAGAAATGATGAATTTCGTTATAAATTTCAAATGAGTGTAAATGTGTGGCAGTGAGTGATCAACACATGATGCGTACATTACTGTACCTTGTCTTGGGATTTGTTCCTTTAGAGTTGAAATCATTTTAGCAGAATTTGATTATAAGGAATTGACTTTGTATCCTGCTTATCTTTTCCAGCATGAGAACAAAATTGTCCACCGTGACATAAAAGGCGATAATGTACTGGTTAACACCTACAGTGGAGTGGTCAAAATCTCAGACTTTGGCACATCCAAACGACTTGCCGGTGTCAACCACAGCACAGAGACATTTGCAGGGACACTACAGTATATGGCACCAGAGGTCATCGACAAGGGTCTAAGAGGATATGGGCCACAAGTAAGATCTGTGAACATGTAGTTAAAATAATCCCAACAGGTTTTTATGAGATGGATTGTCTCAAGAATGTGGCTCTTAACTCTAGATACAATTGCATCATATTTTCTGAACACAAAGAATAATTTCGCCGAGTTTGGTTTGTATCTTCAATACTGTCTGCACATTACTCTGTAATCAGTCATTTTATCTTTCTTCCTCAGGCTGACATTTGGTCTCTTGGGTGCACTGTGGTTGAGATGGCATCTGGAAAGCCACCATTCATAGAGGTGTGTGACATTTAGAAATACTAGTGTATTATAACTGTTTGGTTCTTATTTTGTATTTGACATTCATCTATTCGTCACATCTTAATGCACTGTAATTGTATTGAACTGTGTAAGGATCTGATCTTGGGAAATCACATTGCGCTCGGTTGAATTGCAAACCTAGTATCATGTGACTAGTCTTCTTAGTTATAAGTGGTGCGTGGTAATTTCCTTTAGTTTTTTAAAATCATAACTCCTTACTTGCTGAGCTTTCAATTTCATTTGAAGTGAAGGTTATGTGTGACTTTGTCACCCAGTGTGAGTGTTCATTTAATTGAGAGTTTTGTTTATCTACCAGTAGTGGGTCATAAGCAAAAAGAAAATAATGTGCATTCATGTCAACGTACTGCTATCAATGTCAAGACCAACTTTAATATAAATGTTCAAGATGAAATGAAATCTCAAAAACCCTGTTACAGTTTGCTTAATTATTGTTATATTTCATTAAAGCATTTATTTTGATTTTTTTTTAAATCCTTATTAAAGTCCTACTTTTGACTGCTTCTTGTGCATAATTTGAACAACAATTCATAGTATTTTTCAAGAACAGTACATTAGATCTGATGGTTTCTTTTGAATCTGATCATCCATTTCTGAGATATGATGTTCTTATTGAAGTTAGTCAAATTTGGACATTTGTTTGCATGAATGTACCATCGTATGATAGCCTGCAGAGACACCTATTGGCTATAATATACTCTGAGTAAATATGAGAGGATGCAAATTATTTTCCAAGGACCCTGTCCTCATACATGGTAACTATTGCTTGTCAAAATTCCACTGTGTATTGTTGATTTTCTCTTGTATAGCTTGGCAGCCCAGAAGCAGCCATGTTTAAGGTGGGTTACTTCAAGGTTCATCCTGAGATCCCCTCAGAGCTGTCTGAGAAGGCCAAGGCATTCATACTGCGCTGCTTTGAACCTGACCCTGACGACCGGGCCACTGCAGCCGAGTTATTAGAAGACCCATTCATATTTGAGTACACGTAGGTTACATTCCTTAGCTCTGAATTTCCTGAATGTTGGAGGCCATGTCATTCATTTAACAACAAATTCAGGAAGTGTGACAATATAATCAAAATACTTTAAAATAGTTTGATTCAAGTTATAAGAAAAATATGATTAAAGTCACATGCAGTTGCATCATGATTGAATACCATTCTTTTGTTTCATGTTTTAAGGTGAAACCTTTTGTTTTGGTTCTTTAACATGGCTTAGCCTAGTTAGTATTCCAAATCACACACAATAACTGAATGAACCAAATGGAGTTTGTTGAAAGAGCTTGAAATTTGTGCACATGGCCATCGGCCCGAAGTACAACAAACAAACAATCATTGGAGTGCTATGCAAACTAGTCAGCAATACACAAGCTGTTCCGTTTTTGCATATCTCACAACTGAGGCATCAGAATTACATGTTAACAGTCTATGAAATTTAAACAAAGATGGACTTGTCCAGAGGCTCTCACTTAGAAATTTAGCTCTGATTTCGTAAAAAGCGTCGCAAACTAACAAAAAGTGATATTCATCCTTGACACAATTCCTCGAGCATAATGTACACACTCTTGTCTTAATATATCACATTTACGTGACGACCAGTTTCTACTGCCAGTCTGGTTTGCGCATCAAAAACGTGTAAAACTTTGCACAAACACTCGTGGAAGATTATCAATTTCTAAATAGTTTTCCTGTTCAAATACAACCTTAAAATTTTTGTAGTAGTTTAACTTAGAATTCGACTTAACATCGGACTGCCATCTTTGCAAAGCACAGTCCTTAACATGTTGTAAGAAAATATTTACAAATGACTCTTGACATGTGATTCCTTGGTTTACCCAAACATCATAGAAACCATACACTGACAATAAATTGTGGACTGAGCTTGCCCAATTATATATATGTCTACCGTTTTCATCTAGTCTGTACAGCATGTTGTAAGCGGCCCATGGATAACGTTCCTGTGGCATATTCAAAATTTTAAAGCAGTATTTAATACAGCTAACAAAATATCTCGTAAACATAGGGTATCTGCCACATTCACCCAGTACTGCAGAGTTAGAGCAAGAACTGCCAAGTGCCAGGGTCCATTTACAAATTTTCAAATGAATTTTTTAAACACTCGTATTCTTTAAAACCCCCTAAAGGAAGAAAAATTTGAGATTTTGGCTCCGTTATCTAATTAGGGATGTGTGAAGGTTTAAGACTTCACTTCCTTTCTAACATGTTTCAGTGTCCTCAGAGGGACCAACCTAAGTTAAAGATGTTCAACTGTCATGAACAGTTGTGTTAAAGCATACTGTTTACCGAACTCTATCTAACAATTGACTTTTGATATGGACCACTTAATACCATGATTATAAAATTGGCCTGTACTTGTTCTGTGCTCAAAATTAGAATTCATGAGCTTGAGAAGAACTAACAAATAGTTATTTTTGAAGAGCAACCTCATTACCCACCATTGCAAGCTAGTACACTGAGTCAGGCCTGTGTTCTGTAGACACATTTAAGTCTTGACAAGATATTGCCTTGCGTTAACTGAAGCACAGAATCACCTGAGCTATATAATGCATTTGTGATTTGGTATGTGGTCGAAATCAAGTTTTGTTTAGAAATTAAAAAAGACGGGTTTTTAGCTGCTTCAATGACATACCAAGTCATTTGCACTGTGCTTGATTTCTCGGTTTGTATACAAAATTTTGCATAGTCATTCATTTGTTTACAGGGGTAGAAAGAAGCATAAAATAGTCATTCATTTGTTTACAGTGGTAGAAAGAAGCATAAAATAGTCATTCATTTGTTTACAGAGGTAGAAAGAAGCACAAAAGACGGGATCACAGTAGTCATGCAGTTCGTCATAATAACTCTGACTACATCCGCAGCGTTTCAAGTGAGAATCTTAGCAATAGGACTGGTAACAAATTCTTACTTGACTAGATCTGATCCTTTTCACCACCTGTGCTTCGGGCATGTGCAGATAGCCATCCATGATGTTTTCCTGTGCTGCATTCACTCCCAGTTGCGCAAGCTAGCTTAACAATTTCCTCATAAATACCTGTTTTCAAAGAGTTTTAAATTTGTTGTTTCTGTAGAGCACATGCTTAAGTCCACTGCAAATTTTGTAGCATTCCTTATTTATGCACGGTTCCAGCTACTGCTGTGACCCCCAGTGGCAGTTTTAGTATTTTTGTTGGCCTGTTATTATTAAAGAGGCAACGTCTTCCCATTTTTGACTAGATTTGACATATTGTGTGCCACATTGTGGCCATAGTTGTTTTTGGTGTCCACCTCTCCATCTGCCAAATCACTTGAAGGATTATGAAAACTGGTAGATGTGTTCCTGCACAGAAGACCACAGATCAATTCCAAGGTACAATATTCTTATTTATAGTGCTTCCCTGGGAACATACAACCTGCTTATAGGGTTTAGTAGTTTTGATTTGGCCTATTTTGTTACTGTACGGTACCTTACGCGTAATGCTCTCATGGTACTTTTCTACAATAATCAATTTATCCACAATGCTTCACAATAGCAAGCTGCAACTCAAATGAGCCATTACAACAAGCTGACCATGTTTGTGTTGGATCTAAAACAGAATCACCTCTGTTAGTGTCCCATTTCATTTTCACATCTAAAATGCTTCCACACTACCATTCCTGTAAGAACTTCTGCCTCTCACTGATGAGGCATGTCGTAAAATGCAAAACTACAGACTATAATGCGACAAATTATTTCTTACTACTATCTGGAAAAGCAATTGATTATTTAGTTTTGAGGCTGTATGTTACACCCTTACCTTGGTCACCCAATTCCCGCTCCCCTGCCTTATGTGTGTCTCATTGTATGGGCCATTATTGATGGATTGCCTTCTTATTTTCTGATCATCTCACTGGTCTTGTCATAGCAATGTTTCATGTAACCTGAATATTTCAATTCAATTTAATGGAAATGCAACATTTTGTTAATAACGTCAAATTCACTGTTGAGCCTACTGCCTATGATTCTAATGCATATTAGATATCGTGCAGAGTCATACATGATGCTGTCATGTGTGTCTATACACAGTTATGGTGTTGATGGTGTTTATTTCATATTGCAAATAATATAGAACCTTCATAGAAATGTTCTCCTTCACTGATGAATATTCTTTAGAGTTGTTGTGCAGTAAAAATTGCATAAGTGGGACATGTGTAGGTTGGATTTTCGCTCACGTCAGACAAAGTACCATCATGCCATATTTTTGTTGTTTCTCATTTACTCAACCTTTCATATAAGTTGGATTTGCCTTACCTATGTAAAATCTCTTGGTCCAGTTGGATTTTGCAATTTTTGTTCTATTTGAATGTTGCCGATGGCTCCTGCTAATATGTGTACCACTTGCTGCTTCGCTTATTGATGCATTATGCAAAACTGCTGATCATCCTCTGCTGAATATCAGCTCTGTGAAAACATTTTGCACCTCCTGTCGTGAAACTAAAAATTGACTTCCACTAGGTGTTATCTGCAGATGCGGTTTGTGGTGGAGCAACTGTGTGGTACACGGCTTCATATTACTGAGTATATCCAAATATTAAGCACTGGAATAGTGATCATGGTAGATTGTGTGTAGTAGCGATGACCTGGACATGTGGGGTAATGATTCCTTCAACCAATTGTAGTGTTGCTGATTGCAGAAGTAACTTATAACTTCATGTCTTACAGTGCCAGTTGAGCACATGAATGTCGATGGTGCTCTAAGTCCAGAGGTTAGGAATCTAAGGGTGATCCTGCCACAGCGAAGGAGGTGAGTTCAAAGGTCGCATTTTTGTCTATGACATTCCATTGTTTACTGCATAATGGCCCTATCACTGTGCCAGTGCCAAGCAGGGATTTTATGTTGAACTCATTAAATTTCTTCTGAATTCTTAGCTCTCGTACTATTGGCCTATGAACCTGAGGACCGGTATGAATAATAAACTTCTGTCATTAGTCTGTCTTGATTACGTAACTGCTATCAGTTTGTAGTTCTGTACATTTTCTAGTTCTGTAATCTGATTTTCTTGGCGTTAGCTAAGTAAATATTAGGCCCAAAAGCATATTTTTTCTGGTCTCTTCCTGATTCATTTTGAGATTTTGAGACCTGTACTCATCGACTAAAAAAATGAATACACCACCTGCATGGGTTTCAGGGAAGGTCTCGTGTTTTTTTTGAAAAAGTGCTCAGAGGCATGTAAGCAAAGATAATTAAGATATGAAACACCAAAATTTTCCTAATAAATTGATTTAAAGGAAAACAAGTCTTGCAACATTTTTGCTCGTCTCCGGTTGATTTTCTTTTTTTGAAAAAAGGAACAAAAATACCGCACAACTGACACAATTTCTAAAAAAAAACGCAGAACAGAACCATCTATATTTTTTGGCCTGGTAGTTTTGTGAACAATAAAATTGACAGTGTCAGTAGATTTTTTGACATGAGAAGTTTTGCATAAGTCATTAATATGTGCTTTGTGCTTAATTTGGGTGTCGTTCCTTCAGTGTTTTTGTCGTCTTGTTTTTGCGCATTATTAAGCTGTGTGTTTCATTATGTGTGGCTGTGTTTGTATTATTTTGGAAGTAAAATGTAACTTAAAAATCCAAAATAATGTGGTACGTGATTTTCCGTTTGAACCTAGTCTCTTCATTTCACAGTTTGCTCTTAGTGAGTTTCAATGTACCACAGACTAGTCTGCTGCTTTTGGATGTCACAAATGAATCTTTACTGTTTTGGCTAGTGCAAAGCAGCTTTTGACTTTCTCATAGATGTTTTAGTGTATATTTAATTTTGTTAAAAACTTACGAAATGATTATAAGTTACTGCTAATTCTCTACCTCCCGTTCATTAATTTTTACAAAGTCACTTCATTAAGAAAAATCTCACACTGAATAATCAGGACACTTTCATGGTTGAGAAAATAATGTAAATTTTCATGATATAGCAAACAGACTTCATTCTTTTTCACACTAGATCATTTCATCTAAAACTAACTCTTTGTTTGTCCATCGTCTTGTGTAACTTTGCTGAACCTTTTCCTTTCAGCTCTGGACCTGCCACGGCTGGGTACATTTGATTTTGTTTTACTTAACTTTGCATGCCTTTTTCATGATGTACCATGTTTTCTATTTTCTTGATGTTTTTCAGTTTAACCCCCTACAAATTTTCGCTGTTATCTTTTTAAATCTCCATATAATGTTATGTTTAACAGTTAGGTGAAACCTTTAACAAATGTGTTCACAATTTCCTGGTTATTTTGGTTTGAAATTAATATATTAAAAAGTATTAAAAGCCTTTTACTGACAATCAAATTGAATGAAAGTGTATGATGCATAACAAGGCAAATGTCAAACACCCAGTGTTTTGAACATTGCTGTCTGAATAGGTGTGACAAAGTAGGACATGATGGGAGTTATTACTTTATTGACTTTCACTTTGTCCTGCGTTCTGTTGTGTCATTGAGAAAGATCTGTGTTTGGAATGTTGGGTTTTTATGACAGTTTTGTATAGTCGTTAGTCTTATATTTTATACACTTTCACTCTGTTTTTAATTGGTGTTGGAAGTTTGTTTTAACCTTGTATTGTTATTAATACCCAGTTTGATAACAAAATGATAGATGTAGTCAATATGAAGAAAGTATTAATATATTTTTCCAAAAAAATGTAATATGTCAATTTCTAAATCCTACTCTGCAGTAATTTCTCACATTTTATCAGATGGGCTTGACTAAAATTTCAGTAATTACTAAAGTGAAGCTTATATGTAATGACTGTGAGTGTTGGACGAAGCACAAACCAACGGAAAGTATTTCTTGTTATAAATAAACAAAAATAAATAAGCAAAAAATCCAAGCTATGCAAAACTATTCCAGGGCCAGGGTCTAATCTTTGTTCTCAAAATTATTTTTCACGTTTTCCATGATTCTGCTTGTGTGTTCACTCAAAGTAAGTGTCTATTATTCTGTACTTGAATATATTGTTACAGTACTATAATAGTTCTTGCAGGTGACTGTGTGCACTTGATGACCCATGCATTAAAGCTATGTTTTTTAATCTAAACTTGAAATCTTGAGCTTTTTTTGAATGCTCAGCTTTTACTCAAGACTGTGCCTTGAACCTAAAGCTATAATTTTGAGACTAAACTTGAAATTTCAAGCTTTTACTCCAAATGTTCAGCTTTTACTCAAGGTTGTTCTTTGAACCTAGGGGTCATCAAGTGCAACCTAGGCTTAGACAGTCATCTGTGAGAACTGCAATATATTCAAGTACGGGATAATAGCCACTTACCTTGAGTTCGCTCAAAAGCAGAGTGGAAAACATGAAAAATAATTTTAAGGACCACTATGACCTTGGAGATTGGAGCCTGAGATCTGTTGGCTTGTCAGCTAAAATAAACCGTAATGATTGTTATCACCATCTGGTGGTACATAGAGGTGCTTCTCAGGATATGGAATCCAGGGGGCGCTTTAACCAGGAGTCTTCACTCTCTTGAAATTGGTTGCTCCAGCTTTGTGAAAGTCTTCCGTTACTTCCCTGCAACTTAGTTGCCTTGTGATAAAGTTGTTGCGTTTCACTGGATTAGAATTTCATTGAATTCCAGTCTTGAAGTGATGTATTCAGTGAAATCTCAAGACGTCTTACATTCATTAAAATATCCTGTAGACTCGTCTACATCCAGGTACTAGCCACATGCATGTTCTGCTTAGCTTTAGGCTTACAAAGGAGTCCTGAAGTTTCCTATATCTATATAGCTGCGTGTGGAAACTATTTTGGGAACGCTGTTGGCGTTTTTAGATGCAGTCACCTCATAGCGTTAAATAAGTCTTTGTCTTTTATAAGATTTTCCTGGAAACGGTTGGTATACAATATTCAGATGATGCCAAATTTATTAGAAAACCAGTTATGAAATTTTAGGCTCCTTAGTGCTCAAAGCAGTCCTGAACAACACTCATCCTGCCCCTCCCCCAAAACACCCGTGCACTTGTATGAAGAAATGCTGCAGCATTTTAGCCAATAATATTGCAACTAGAAATTAGAACCCATTCTTAGAACACTAGCTAGTCATGACGTGGTTATGGTGTTTTTTGTGTGTTTACAGTTATTTTACACTGAATCAAGTGGTCATTCTTTTTTTACAAATATTGTGAAATTATGAAATTCATTGTTGTCTGTTACAAACATTGTGTGTCGCATTTGTGTCAAAAACAAAGTCGTGTGTATTATGCATGCAAAAAGCTAAACAAATGCTGTGACAACTGAGATTTGAAAATTTTGAGATGCGACAAATTGTGACTTTTCCATTCTCTGATATTGTATAAAATGTACTCTGTGAAGGATCAACCTTGTAGATTTGATTGTCATAACTGGTGTCATGCAATAACTTTAAATTAATTTCTTCTCAGTTTAAGCTAAGTGTAAACGCTAAGTGAAAATCAATCAAATTCTATTAAAGAAATACAAATTTTTGAGTAATTCTCTTTTCGTCCACAACCACATTTTTCTGATTTCCATCATGATATTCCCCAAAGTATTGCTTGCTTGTTAATGGTGCATGCATCTAATAAAGGATTCCGGTTTGTTCTGTGCACAATTAGTGGATGGTGGTCTAATGTGTTTTAATGTCACTGACTTTCATATTGACTTAACATCGTCTCGCAAGCAAGTTAATGGTTGCCGCTTCCATTTTATTTCTTAATTCTAGGTGTGTGTTGTTAATATCCAGGTCGTGTACTAATTTGTGTTATTTTAAGTAGATATTAAATGCTGACTATTAAAATTTATGAGATGACAGCATTGATCAGTTATCACTGTGGGTAATTATTTGTTGCTTCAAATGGATTTTTCAAAATCCTCTCAATACTTTCAACATACCTGCTTTTGATAGCAATGTGACTACGGTAAAAATCTTATTTGGAGCAGGGAATAATATCTTTATATTTTGCTCAAGGTCGGTGCTTGTCCCAAATTTTAGAAATAGGCAATATTGGTTGTCCCAAATTCCACAAACATTCATTTGGAAAGAGGTTAAAAACAAATTGTCCAAAATTTGAGAACACACAAATTCCAGAATGATGAAAATTAAATTTTTGTGAGTTTCCATGTCCAAAATTCTAGAGAATTGGAGAATTTTTACCGTAGTGTAATGACTTAGGGGGATATCACAACTGAGTTGCCTGGTATCCCTTCTCCACATAAAATTTTTCTATGATGATTTTTATACATTACACCCACTTATCCACATATTTGGGTGCATATTGCCATCATCTCTGTCTGGGTGTCTGACTTCCTAGCGTCTGTGGCTGTATCTCCTAAACCCTTGCAGGATCTTAATGAGATATGTCAAATGTGTTCAACCTAGGAAGGTGATGACAGATGAAGATGAATTTCGATCTGACTGCCACTGTGCCCCCTATTGGCAATAATTTTTTTATGTTTGCCTTTGTATCTGCGGAGTTCCTTGATGATTTTTCATGAAATTTGGCAAATATGTTTCTATTAGAGTGGCGACGCCACTTTTCAACTTCAGGCATGTTTGTAGTATTCTGTGCCACTTATTGGCCATTTAAAAGCTCCTAGAAATGTACAGTTTGTGGTGCAGCCATGGGTTCCTTTCAACGCTTTGCGTTGCTCTTGTTCCATCTCTTGTTCAATTAAATTCTAATAATGTTGAGTTTAATATGTTATTGTTATTGCCACCCTTCACATGCTAAGGATTTTCCTCATTAACTGTATGCATCGTGTTTACAATCTTGTATTTGTATATACTAGCTGCATGCGTCTTTATGCACTCATGTACGGTAATTAGTTTCAATAATTTGGTGACGAAAATGCGTGATCGTTGCTGTATTGGTGATTGAAGTGCTCCACAGTTTTGAAGAAAACATGTTATTTTGAATAAGTGTGTTTCGTAACTCAGGGATTAAATCTAGCTATGAATTGACTGTGATATATTTCAGTACGGATTCCTTGCCCGATCATTACTTGGACCCGGCAGGCCGTATGTCCCCCATGACCTTGAGTCCGCCCCCCATATCACCCATGAGCGGCATGAGTGCTGGCTCATCAGAGAGTGGCGCTGTTGGAGGATTCTTCATGTTGAAGAAAGACTCTGAGAGGAGGACCACACTTGTGACTATATTATCAGAAGAGCACAGCACGGTGCGTGAGGAGGAAGGCTAGGGATAGAAGGAAGGTGGCGAAGGGCAGGGGATAGAGGGAAGGTGGCGGAGGGCAGGGGATAGAGGGAAGGTGGCGGAGGGCAGGGTATAGAGGGAAGGTGGCGTAGGGCAGGGTATAGAGGGAAGGTGACGGAGGGCGGGGTATAGAGGGAAGGTTTTGGAGGGCAGGGTATAGATTAGAGAGAATAGAGAGCAGGGCAGGATATAGCAGGATGAGGGAGGGATAGAGAGAAATATTCGCTTCATCAAAGTCAATCAGTACTGTACTAGTTATGGTAGAATCTCACCAATTTTGTGGGGCAAAAATAGTCGTCAAAATCACACTTTTTTCATTTTTCAAGGGCTTCTAGCATTGCTGTGAATGCCCACAATCTTTCAAAATATTTCCAGCTGGTAGCTGTGGTAGAGAACCTTAATATGGCAAAGCATCATGCTGGTTCTGTAAATCATTTATGAAGAATGAGAAAATAAAAATTTCACTTGTCCACCATATTGTGTACTAAATTGGTGACAATTTACTGTTCTCTTGTGTTAATGAATGATCAGGAAACTTCTAATGTAACCTTCGAAGTGATTGTCATGTTTCAAAATAATATTTGAATAGGTACACTGAGCACATGGCCATAGTAATGCTCACCAGTAAGTGACCAGGAGTTTGTTTTCTATTTCAGATTGCTGAAAGGTGGCTCGAGCTACTGAACAGAGACACTACCATGACAAGTCCACAACTAACTCTGGTAAAAATATGACTTGTTGTGCAGATGTTAGTCTACTGCCTCATGCCTTGTTCATATATTGCAAGTCACAACATTTAAACAGGAGTCCTGTTTTCTTCCTGAATTAATTAATTTCCCACATCTACCAAGAATACTACCTGCCTATCTGGACACAACTCAAGGAAAGTGCAGCAAGGAAGTCAAGCTTTAATGCATGCATTTTTAGTCTATATACTAATAGGGATTGTAATCAAGGGTCAGTTGCACCACTTTGTCTGATTATTGACTGAAATTCTTATCACAAATGTCACCAATTTCGGGAAAAAATAATTTGTTTTTCAAGTTTAACACTTCTGCTCTTATTGTATGGTGGTAGTTATGGCATAGGGCTTAAATGATGAAGCCATTATTTGGTAGCTATTTTTCTTGAATTTATAAAAAGTTAAAATAAAATTTCACTTGTCTCCTAATTTTATGAGATTTTACTGTACCTCAATTTTTTGTTTTAAATGGTTGTTGGCATTGTCATTTCATCATAATTCTCATTGTTTTTCAGGAACACCTGAAAAAACTTCTGGATATGGTAAAAGATTATGTACAGAATCAGGATAGAAAAGTTTTACGTTCCAACATTGGTGAGTTTTTATCATGTGATTCAATGAAGACTTGTTCATTGATTTCAGAGATTGGTCAGTATTATAGTCTATTTCAACAGGTCATGGTGCATTAACAGCTGCAGTAGAGTTCATATCAATCAGAAATTCTGTTTGAAACTACTTTAAATTGAAATAAAATAAATCCTGTTATGAACTTTGCGGCCCTACTATATGAGACAAGTTTTAAAGAGTTTACGATATTGTTTGGCCAGATCATAAGCACCAGTGGCGGGGCCAAGGGGGCCATGGTCCCCTTAACATTCTCCCAGATTCCATTGGGCAGTTCGGGGGTGCGAATGTCTGAGGGGCAAAATCCTGGCAAATACTCTGCCCTGGCCCCCTAATTCAAAATCCTGGATCCGCCCCTGAGCAGTTATCATTGACCTGTTACGGAGGTTGAGACATCATGTATACAAAGGATTGTGGGATACCAATCATCCAAAGTAGCACTACCAGTTGACATGGTTGTACAATCTGCAGAGATCCCATCATTGCAACAAGCTAAATTTTCAGTTTTATGTTTGTACAAGTAGTATTGACTGCCTGGTTACCTAACAAACAAACACCTAGATGTCTAATCCTTGAATCTGTATTGAATGACTCCTATCCCTCAAATCTGTGTTCTGGGATGCTCGTGCATCAGTTTTTGCTACCTGTAAGCAGGTCAGTTCACATCATATTCACTGTCCCAGCCTGGTGCTTGACATGTGTTGCTTATTTGCCTCGTAAACTCTCACAAAATGTTGTCATGAATGATAGCTTGTTCTGCTTACTATGAATGGTAAATGATGATGGGCCACTGATTACCCCTTGTGAAGCAGAGTGGGCGAATGATTACGTTGTCTTAGTTGTAGTGAGAAGTTATTCTGACCAGCAATCCTGACCTGTTTTCAATTGCCTGTGATCAGAATACTTGAATGATTTGTTTTAGATCGGCTGAAGGAGGAGTTCAACTTAAGCGCCAGTGCACAGAATGAGATTCAGCTTGTTCTTTATGTGTTGCAAGAAGCAGTAAGTCTTCATAATGCTTTGATAAAAACATTTCTTGATGGTAATCCTTCACAAGTACAATGGTTGAACATGTATAATAAGCTGACAATTTAAACAATTAAATTTAGAATTTAAAAATACATCCAGCCCATTGGGCTTATAAGCCATTGATTACATAACAGACAAAATAACATTAAACACCTCTTACATTTGAAAATGCTTCGTGAACAAATTGATTATTAAAAAACTAAGCTTATCTACACCAGAAAAATTCAAAAAAGTGGAATGCAATTTGCTGGCCTCTTTATATACAAATAAATTAGTTTTCTGCTATAGTCATGATTTAGAGTGCAGTGACACACATAGTGAAGTTCATCTTCTACAGCATTGAGACCATATAACAAAATAACCTATTTGCTGGTTCGACATTAGGGTACCTTCCGACCTTTATCTCCAATGGAAGAATACCTAATCTAAACTGAAAAAATAAAGCTTCAAGTTTCTTCTTACTCTAGAAAAACAAGAATGTACTAAATGGCTCTGTTTTGAAACTTTCCTTAAATGTCATGTCAATTGTTTTCTATTTTGGTTTTCACCTAAAACCCTCCTTCCAATCTTCCTCATCAGTACTGAACAGAAAGACTTGGAAGCACAGACATTATTCAAATTGGTCAAATTGAAAGTATATTTTAGTTCAGTGGACCAGTTTTGTCCACAATGGTTTAAGTCCCATTCAAACTTTTTTCTAATCAGGCGATGGGAATCCAAGCTCATAAGTCTATTCTTGTAGGAAGCCATCCTAAATCCCCTCGCATGACAAGGATAGGCCTGAGGCGGTGATCCCCAAAAAATATCTGATTGTACAGGGAGTCAGCTCGTGGCAAAATTGGTTGCGTCAGCTCCCTCAAGTGAGGGAAACCTATTCAGAAATAGTTTCATTGCGGAAAAATTCAACTTGAAACTGCTTTGTTTTTGTGCATATCACATATGGTGTTGTCCTAATTGGTGCAGCTGTGCTGGTGTAGTGTAGGGGATTGGTGCAGCTTTGCTGGTGTAGTGGAGGTGATTGGTGCAGCTGTGCTGGTGTGGTGGAAGGGATTTGTGCAGTTGTGCTGGTATAGTGGAGTTGATTGGCGCCACTGGGCTGGTGTAGTGGAGTTGATTGGCGTCACTGGGCTGGTGTAGTGGAGTTGATTGGCGCCGCTGGGCTGGTGTAGTGGAGTTGATTGGCGTTGCTGGGCTGGTGTAGTAGAGTTGATTGGTGCCGCTGGGCTGGTGTAGTGGAGGGATTGGTGCAGCTGGGCTGGTGTAGTGGAAGTGATTGCTCCAGCCGTGACAATAGTTTGATTTCATGGGCCTTTTGTTTGTGAACCAGCTGTTTGCCAGCATACTGTCTGAAGGAATTCATGCACAAATGATTGCTTGAATAAGTGGAAATCACGTCTTATCCAAGAATCTGCTTGAACTTGTTGCCACACCTTGCATGAAGGTCGTCTCGCATGCAAAACAGACTCTTCGAGGTTTACTAGTTTATTTCAATTCTTCTTTGTAACATGTTACCATGAACACTTTGGCAATGGCAACACCAGAAACAGTTTATAGCTTGAAGCTAATCCAGTCAGAGCATAACCATAAAAACTTGTTAATGTTTCAAACGAGGTGACACGAAAGGCACTCAACCCACCTCAACTTTAAAGCAATTGCACGGGTTCAGGGTAGACATAGTCATTTAAAAGTCACTTACATACAAATTATTACTCAGAGTGGCAATGCCGGCTTCAGCTACACATGTACCAGTGCTCTGAGTGAGGAAACAAGCCAATAGATGCCCTGCCATTTCATTGCTTTCCTTGTTAGTATTTTGCATTTTAAATTTATAATTATTAATCTCTTAGAAAATATCTTTGCATTTTTACAAAATATACTACCCACCATGGTTTTGTATAAATGTGTAGCTGAAGTTTCAGAGTGCTTGTAGCAAAAATCCATACATTAGGCAGTATCTTTGCTTCCAGACATGACTGGTATTGTTAATCACAAATACTTATTTGTCAGGAACCCATTCCTAGAAAACTGGCTTAGCTTAGACAAATTTTAAATTTCAGTCAAATTTAAGATAAAACTTAAATTTGACTCAAGAAAGAGATCTTATGTTTGATTTATAAGTTTGACTTCAGTTTTGTCTTAATTTTGACTGTCTTACTAGATGTTGAAGTTTCAAAGTCTGGAAGTTGAGGTAAATCTTAGATTTAAGTAAAACTGAACTTAAGTCAGTTTCTTGGAACAGGCCCCAAGCTTGTAGAAGGTGGACATAGGGAGTTTTGCAGAAGATTTTGCTACACATAGTTGGTG
Source organism: Phoronis australis (assembly GCA_002633005.1). Taxonomy (NCBI): domain Eukaryota; kingdom Metazoa; phylum Phoronida; family Phoronidae; genus Phoronis; species Phoronis australis. The sequence continues at coordinate 324,658 of NMRA01000166.1, forward strand.
ATGTTAATCTATTATTTAAATGTTGCCATTTGTAGGTGAATGAAACGTTACGCACTCACAGTATCAAGCCTCATTGGGTGTTTGCCATTGACAATGTTTTAAGGGATGCTATTCAGACTGCTTTGATTATGATTGCACCAGGTAAGGAATCAATAGGACATTGGAAAGTTGAACACTTGTTAAACAACAATCATGGTACAATGTTCTGTCACACAGGGTTCAGTGTTTTTACACTTAACACTTTTGTTCCGTATTGACATGTTGTCATAGAGCCACTAATGTCCGATGGCTAAAAAATCTGGTCAGTGAGTTGATATTTTACATTGACAAGGAATTGTCGTAATCTGTTACAACTCTCCCTTTACTGATCATCAGGGTTGTGGTCACTGGTTTATGACTAACCAAATTACCTGCTTCAAGCAAGACCTGGTGCCCGGTCCATAGGTGCAATACTCTTGCGAAAATGCTAGATGACGCAGATCTTGGCAAAATATTGCTTTAGTGGATACCAAGCTCAGCCCTGATGAGATATCCTGTAATGATTAGAACACAATTGTCAAGGAGACCATAGACAGGCTGTTAGTAGATTGCTTCAACTTTACTACTGGGCAGCCTGTTAGTCATGGATCACTGTACACAATGCATAGACTCAACTTTACTACTGGGCAGCCTGTTAGTCATAGGTCACTGTACACAATGCATAGACTCAACTTTACTACTGGGCAGCCTGTTAGTCATAGGTCACTGCACACAATGCATAGACTCAACTTTACTACTGGGCAGCCTGTTAGTCATGGATCACTGTACACAATGCATAGACTCAACTTTACTACTGGGCAGCCTGTTAGTCATAGGTCACTGCACACAATGCATAGACTCTGTAATGTTAGCGACAGGAAGATAATGTTCACATGCATTCTGAATTGTGCTTGACTTGGGATTTATTGTGTTGGTTGACTTAGGTCTTAGCTGGTTATAAAATCTTAGAATGGATGTTTTAGTTAGGTTGGAAGCAGTGATGTCCTTGGTACATTGTAAGTTTCTCCCAAAAATGATTTTCAGCAGAAATCATAAAATTGATGCCACAGGTAATTTCATTAATTTTTTATACTTATTTTTTCATAGTTCCACTAATAACTTGACAAGTCTCTCTTGCAAGTGATGTGCCGTCTCACCTGTGCAACCTATGTCCTGGTTACTGGAGATTTTCTTATTATTTTTTGTATTTTAAATTTTAAGTAAATACTTCTTAATTAACCTCATTTCATTGTGATCATTGAGATCATTTTCATCTTTTGTGGTTTCTATACCGGTCTGTATATCATAACTTAATTATTACTGTCTACCATCATGTTTTCATTGCTCAGTGGATATTGTTTTCCTAATTGTATTAAATGCATAAATTAAATAATCATGATTTCTGTACTTTCTCTTTCTCTGTCCACCCCCAGGGAATGGTGAGGGACTTGCTGAAGAGGAGGGGTCCACATCAGGTGTGTCAACATTCAACTCTATGAAGTCCCACCCGTCCAGAGACATTTTACAAGACACCCAGTCAACAGCACTGTACACAGAGATGAAAGCTATGAAGGAGGAGGGCAATAGGTGAAGCCTTGGACATAGTTTCATTCATGCTAGATTCTCGCCAATTTGGGACAAAATAATTGCCAAACATTTTCATGTTTTATTTTCTTTAATCAAAGACTTTTAAAATATTATTGTGAGTGCCACATGTTTCCCAAAACATTGTTTGATGGTGGCTGTCTTGCTACTTTAAAAATCATTATGGTAAAATAAAACTTCCACTTGTCTGCTATATTTTGTCCTAAATTGGTGAGATTTTACCTAGAAAAGCCAACTAGCTCTACATCAAAATACAGCAGGGATCCGATGTTTGTTAACCTTGCATAGACCTCGAAATTTCACACTGCCTCATGACTTCGTCATGAAACTCATATCAACGTGCAGAGCTAACAATGGTCAAGGGGGTTTATGCAAAATTTGGAAGTCAACTGACACTCACCTTGCCCATTACAGTGGTTTAAGTGAAAAACATTCTTAGCAATTGTCTTTTTCTCAGGCCATTATCCAGCTTTTGCTACAAAGGAAAGACTGTTATCTACTCGAAAAACAGTACACATGTGGCATGCGCGCACCATTTGCTAATTTGTTTGTGACATTTTAATCGATGATGAATACTGAATCCATTTACTAGCATGGTAAGTGATCTGATGTAGTTAGTGATTATTACATTTTTTCTGCTTATTTTATGTTTAAAGTTGTTTAAAAGCATGGCAGTGATGTCATTACTAACTCGATGCAGACTCAGTTGAGCCTGCAATACACACATCTATCTTGCAGTGCACAGGTATTATACAGCAAATAAGGTTATCTAATGCAGCTATGTAACCAGACTGACTATATATAATCTTTTGGCAAAATTTAAAATGAAGCAATTTTAATTTTAACTTCTTAACAAGAGATCATGAAAAGGTCCAATACAGTCACGGTGCAAGCCAATGGTTACAATTTATTAACATGTGACAATATTGATGCACCAGGGGAACAGAGCTCGTCTGCGGAATACGTGTAAGCTGGTCGTTCATCACACTTGGTGTTTAGCAGGTATCTAACAGACTCCATGGTCTTCAATGCTGACTCTGTTCCCCTGGTGCCCTACCATTTTGTCTTGTATTTCAATTATTGACTCTCTCCTTATGTTTCTTTTTTTGTTAAATTTGACGAGTCTTCTGCACGGTACGCACAAAGTATTACCTCATCAAATGTAAATTGCCTTCTTGGTGAAGGTGAGGCACGATGAATTTCGAAATGTAGCCATCATACTTTGTTGTGTATCTGTTCACTGGATGATTGAGGTATATATTGCTAACTTGAGGAAGTCTGGATCAAGCTTTAAGCATTTTGCACATAACAGAGGCTGCAGAGTTGTCAATTGCCATGCTTTGCTCTTGTTATTTGCTTGGTTTGATAAAAATTACATTTTAAAGAGGCTGTCTTATATCTTTTTGCACAGGCTTTTGACGGAGTTAGTCGAGGTCCAGCGACGTTATAACGAGGCGTTGTTGATGATGATTAGTGAAAAGAAGAAACACATCTCAGCCATGCAATCTGTCATGGCTGACATTTCTGTTGAGGACATTGTAAAGACGCCCAAAAGTAGGTCATAGTCTGATGCCTATATAAAGCACAAGACAATGTAACAGTTAACTGTTGATGGTAGTGGGTTAACCTTGGTGGAGAAAATCTCAAGCTTTTGAAGTCTAGTCAGTTTACTTATTTTGCTATTGTTTTAATTTTGATTCTGTTCGAGTGAGACTCATTTTGGTTTAAGGTATTTGTTTGCAAGGGTGTTCAGGCAATGAAGCTCTCAGCGTATGTGTTTCATTATTTATGCAAATAATAAAAATGTTGGTCATAAGATGTGACCAACAGTTGGCCTGAAATTTATTTGCCCTTTTAGTTCTGATCACTTGTCAGTTCTGTCAACTGCTGTAGTGAAGCAGAATACAACATTGTGCAAGAGATCATGTTGAAATAAACCCTAGACCTCTGTGTGTTGTTTAGTTGTAGAGAGAGGTGAGCCTGACTTCGACTTGCTGGAGTGGCTACATAACTTGAGTATTGATGATGAGAGTATTGATAAGGTGAGATGGTTATTGAGAGCTTGTCGTCAACAACCTACTGTGGATGGCTGATGCTTTGAATTGTAGTGTAGCGAAATGTCCTAAGGGCCAGCTTGCATGTACCTTGCCCAGAGCTCGCCCATGACTGGTGTCAATAAAATTCTAGATTTAATGCATTGGATAAGGCCATACTGATTTTATCTTATTGAAAACTTCTGTCAGCAGTATAAATTTGTTGCACAAAAGTTATACTAACATCAAGACTTAGGTGTGGCACATAATGTTATTTTATTTCTGTTGCAGTTTGTGCTTGAGAATTACACCTTGCAGGATGTTAAGAATTATGTAACCAAAGATGATCTGCGGAGGCTGAACTTAAAGTGAGTCTTTGTTTGCCTCATTACTTTTTGTTCCTTTGTCCTTTGTCCACATGCTACTGTATGCATTTCTTGTTCGACCAACATGATATTCCTACACGATGTGTGTGTGCGTGCGTGCGTGTGTGTCCAACATTTTAAAATTTTTTCTTTGCGGTCCTTTGAACGTTGGAAATTTGGAAAATCTCTAGAACTGATAGGTCTGGTCAAAGGCTATCAGTGGTATGCCATCATTTTTTGTTTCAACTCACTGTTCTTGACAGCTCTTTTACTTGTCTGACTGATTATTCACTATAATATACAAATTAAATGTACCTTGTGATTTGAAAACAAAAAGTCAAGGAGTTCTTGCTGATAAATTGATGATCACGATATCGTTGTGCATACTAAGTAACTTGGACTGTAATGTGCGTAACCTCAACTGGACCAGCAACAAGCTGTAACAAGATGAATGTTTTCATTGTATTTTCAAAACTAGGTCCAGCTTGGGAAGTGGATGAAGTGCAAAAATTAAATATTGTTTAAAGCCGGAGCTAAATGTGGTATTGATTAGTTTTGGTTAATTACTAATAATTATGCTATTACTGCGTCTTGATGTTACTGTTGCTGCTGTTGTTTGTTGCAGAGGTGGGACACTGTGCAGAATATGGCATGCCATCATGGAGCACCGCAGCTCTGGAAGCTAATTTGGACACCAACAGAGTTTTGTACACTTGTTATATGTTATAGGATATAGATCCTCACTCTAGTTTATTTATTGAAGTTATGTACATAGTTTTGCACTTGTATAGATCAGGCTTGCTAGTCTTTTTAAGAAGCCTTAAATCCAAATGTCATCTGCTATAAGTCATTTGTATACAACATCTCTGGGTTTTAAACTGGCAATTGGACACTCAAAGTCAGGTTGTGCACAAAAGAGTTTTCTAGTTTAACTCTCAGATAAATGGAATCTGCAGGGGGTGACATCACAAATTCTTAGTTTTGAAATTGAATGAATTAATGGAGTGTTCTGGACAGGTATTCTTGAATATTATCATGTTCCATAAAGCAGGCATAATTTTCAGTTGTTTTCATATTTAGTGTTTGGAGATTAAAGCTTTGTAAATTGTGAATTAATAGGCTGAATTATGAGTAAATTCCTTGGTGAATATGAATAATGACTAAATTAATTTATTGATAATTGTTTTGTATCTTTATACTGCATCACCTGGTGACCATATTTGGCGGCCTCGAAGTCCAACAAGGTTTCATGAAGGACGACCTAGGATATCCTTAAGCCAGAAATGGATGACCCAATCATATTGTGAAATTAATATAATGTCCTAAATTTTGCTCAGTGTGAACAGGTCATGGGCTGGAGGTGATTTATTATTTCTGTGTAATAGAAAGAAAAGTACCACAGTGCTCCTGGGAAACTTGTCATTTGACAGTTCGTACATGTGCTACACAACATCTCACAAGTATCTAATGTGCAAGTGACAACTTAAGTGGCTCATTGGAAGGTCCAAGTTATGGGGGACACAAACAGCGCCCTCTAGTTGCCACCACCATTGCCATTCCTTGGTTCCTGACTGCCCAGTGCCCCATCCTAACAAATTTTGGCTGCTTTCTGGACACCCTCTATTTTGTTCTTCATTGCACCACTTGCCCTACCCTGGACTTCTGTTTGAGGCATTATTTATTACATTTTTGTGAATTTCTCCATGTCTAACCCCCAGCTTCTATAAGAGACTAATGGATGCAACTTCTGCATGCAGCATTTGGGTAATAGCGTCTTTTATTTGGTTCCATAAACTTTTCTTGTCTGCAGCTGTGGGCGTGGTACTTTTTAAATGTAGGAGTCAACAGGTGTGTTTCCATGCGTAGACCAATATGATACTTTTCATGTTTAGATGAAATTACTTTGGATTGAGCATAATGTGTGTCTTGTGGGACTTGTGTCATAATAAGGTGACTTAAGACTTTAGTCAGGAACGTTTTGTTTTCGGACTGAAGCATTTCTGAAAAATATTTAAGTCTCACCCAAAATATGAAGCCTCTGAGAATATACTTATAGCTGCTCAGTTACTGAGATAATTAAGGTAATTTATTTCTAGGCATGTAATTACATGGTCAAACCTTTATTTGGTGATTGGGGGGTGGGAACCATAAGGTTGGCACAAATTTCTGACGAGATTCAATTCACATTTATCGTGAAACAGTCCCCAGTAGATAAAAGTTGCAAGAAAAATAGTATTTTTAGTTCCATTGTTGATTGTGTTAGTATTTTGCTGATGTTTAGAGATTCCTTGTAAAGTTGATGCATTTATTCCAAGCCTCACTGTATATTGTTTCCTGGCAGTGGGCCAGAGTGACGATTCCACTTAGTGGTAAATACACTTTGGGATCCGACTGATGGAATTTGTGATGATGATATTGATGGGAAGACTATGAGATTCTGTGTACAATGTTATGTTCTGACAGGAACGGTCATGTTGTCGTAGTGACGACAGGAGTGTGCTTATTTTGTTACAAAGACAAGAATAGTTTTACCTGTTAGGAGTTACCAGTCCCTTAGTTTGTGCCATTCGAGATACAATTGTGTTAATGAAGACCAGCCTTGTTTTTGTTTGATGGTGTTACTGTGTCGAATCCATTCGTTGTAACTTAACTGTCACAGTGTTACATGCCAAAAATAAAAAGTGATTTAAAATTGTTTAGCCTGTTTTGTATTTCAATGCAACCCAACAAAAGTTTGTTTGGGCCAACGATAATTTTTGGACCTGCTTGGAATGCTGTATCAAATGTGTCCCTTAAAGATGTATGTGCATGCTCCTAACTGCTTAAAGGACTATGCTAAACAAGCACCAGTTGTATTGATTGACAATTTGTAAATGTGGCCAACAAACAAATCTGCAAATAGGTGACCTTTGCACTAATGACGTACCTCGCGGGCTCATATAGCCCGCATCATGCAATGTTATTCCTCAACACCACGTCACGATACTTACTGGACACTGTTGAGTGATTTACGGCGGATCATTTTCAACACATAACTCGTTTTTAAAAACATTTGGCAATTTTCAACGTACTTCATATTCACATCGTCGCTATGTACGTATTCTGTTTCTTTCTAATTTTGCCAAGCAATCACACAGATAATTTCCACTTAAGACTGATCTCAAAAGCACAGACTTTGTAAGGCCATATAGTGTACAAGATCTCTGCGAGGCGTGATGCGGCAGCACTTCGTTAAAGTTTTAATTCAATAGTGCAAAATTCGCCGGAAAATTTTGTTATCTTACAAAAAGTTTTTAAACTGAGCCGGGGCAATTATAAGACCACTTAGTATTGTTACACAATTGTTCCTTGCTCAAATAACGATTGATTTTTGGGTAATTCTGACCTGAAAAAGAACAGACAGGTCTTTATTGAGCCTGGACCGAGGCCCATTTAGTTCTTTCAGTCGTCGCTAAGGCAGTAATGGGACCGTCAGAGCAATTTCGCGACATTCATTTCGACGAATTTAAGGCAGTTTCCGCAATCAGAAAAACGCAACCATAAACAGTTAAAAGACTTTTGGAAACTGAGTGGCGGTACGAGGGAAGTGGTGCGGTCGTCCGAGGAAATGAGATCACAGAAATAGTTTTATAAAGGTATGTTTGAGAGCGACTGCAAGTGCACTGCCTGAGTTTCAACTCTGATATAAGTATAGAGATGTAATATTTTGTCACGCAGATATAATGCTTTCTGGGCTTAACTCTTATTATTGTTCATGGTATTTTTCGTTGTAAACAATAGAAAAATGACGCACATCATCGTAACTGTTGTTTCTTTTTTGCAATAGTTGACCCAAGGCTCTGTCGGCCCGGCCTTTTTGGCCTTTTTGGCCTTTTACCCTACTCGTGACACTGTTGCTCCCGTGGAAAGAGGCAAAAGGTGCCACAGAGTGATTGAAAATGTGGAAAACAGACAACAGAATAGTTTTCCCTGGAAACTAACTTCAAGAGCGCACATTTCATGCGCGCGCACCCAGCCTAAAGCACAGGAATACTCGAATTTTTCGGTGTGTAGACGTTTTAGTGAAAGAAATCAACGACTGAGGACTGAAAGGTTCAGTCAGGCCCACGACTGAATTGTGCATCCGGCCGACTTCCCGTGGGATTTTGTGGACTTGTGGCGTTTACTCGGACTTTTTTGTTTCACTGAGGTGGACCTTTTTGCCCAATTTGCAAATTGGGGGGCTGGTTTGAGCCCCCTCCCTAGGTGCACCCAGCCGGGCCGGGGCACGTTGCGAGTAGCCAGTCACACGGGATGGCTCAGGGACGGATCCAGGGTTTTGAGTGGGGGGGGACAGGGCAGAGTATTAGCCAGGATCTTGCCTGTCAGACTGGACATTGCGGCACTTCCATGATGCCAAATATGGAACCTGGGAGAATTTTAGGAAGGGGGGACATAGCCCTCTTGGCCCCCATCAAGTCCGCTGCTGAGCCCGGTCATGAACAATTTAAAAGTCAGTGGCGGATTTGGCCGGGGGGGGGGAGGGGGCCATGGCCCCCCTAAAATTCTCCCAGATACCATTTTTTGGCAGTTCGGGGTGCGAATTTGCTGACTCCGGCAGTTTGCACGCACCCAGGGGCCTCGAAGGCGACTTTGAATGCATAGGTCTTGAACAAACCCCATTTACCTTTTTTGGTACTAAGGTCCACAAACCCAAAAATTCGAGACCCCTGCATCCCTACAACTTAGCAATCTGGCGTCCGTTTCGGACCGTGCTAGTGAAGTTCACCGACGCGTGCGTCGTGGGCCGGTGGATGAAATTGAGGTCATGTACGTTTACAAATTTTAGCACAGGATCGCCCGCCACCTGGTGACAGGCATCTCAAAGTAGGTCAACATGGCAGCCATGGCGCTAAACTCGTGTGAGTAAATTTAGTATTTTTACCAATCTCTTGAAAATCTGAACACTTATGTGAAAGTTGAAGATTGAATTTAAGTTGGATTATGCTTTTATTTCAAACATTTTTCTGATTTTTAAATATTTCTGTTGTTGTCTTCAAGTTAACCATTGTTAACTGACGAAGAACTTGACATTGAAAGTCGCGGAGCTACTGCTCCACTGCCTGGCACACAGGCGCTCGAATTTCCCGATCACTCAACCATATATAAGAAACATAAAGGTCGGACACTAAAACTTCGCCGAGCCGAGGCTACCAACTTCCAAATAAAATCTCCGTGCATCTTTCGAAGCCTTATCTTTTTCCTTTATCCCATTAAAATCCCTGTGAGTGGTGAATTGACCACGAAATTTTCAAAACAAACTCAAAACTCTGAAATATTTAAAATGGGGGATTTCAGTTGTGCTTGAACTTGTATGACTTTCGAGTTTGAGCAAGCAACCCCTATACTAGCCAGCTAGCTAGCTGTATGAAGACTTTCGTCAAAATACAGCTAGGTACCACTGTGTGTATTTCTTCCGTAGACCCCGAAATTGCACACAGCCAGGGTAGTTCTATTCGTTACCTTGCCGTGAAACTTGTATCAACATGTAAAGCTAAAGACCGGACGGAGTGCATGCAAAATGTGGGAATCAACCGACACTTACCTTGCTCGTCACAGCCGTTTAAGTGAAAAACAATGCAATAAACGTCATTTTCTAACAATGAAAAGTATGTCATCGTTTTGAAAACAGTACGCTCGTGTCACGTGCATGCGCCATTTCCTAAATTTTTGCGACATCTCTCGGGAGATGATGATAGCTTGGCAGCAGCAAAATTTCTACTGAAATTCTGTTTTCCGGTATCAAAATTCTAAAATCTTGTTATGAAGTGAAACCAGTTCCAATAGTTTGCTGTGACATGTACGCAACCTCGTGTAAGAGCAACAGTTGATTGAAGAATCGGCGAAAAAAGAAACTGGCCAATAGGTGACGCAATATTTCATGGCACCGAAAGCCGTCGCTAAAGATCGCTCCACAACTTTAGCAGCAGAATAACAGTAGAACGCCATTTTTGCCAACACCGTCAAATAATTTAGTTTACTCAAGGAAGACTGTAGTTTTTAATGACACTAATTTTGTGTCAGATTTTATCTTTTTTACCCGCAAGGGTGCAAAGCTGTATATTTATATACAGCTTTGTACCAAGGCTACCCCTATACCAAAGTCAAGAAATTTATCCCCAATTTCAATGATTGAGGTTAGTAAAATTAACCATACACTTAAATGTAATTTGTTTCTTCCTATAGCTCATTTTTAACCCTTAACCTATAATTTAGTTGCAAGAACCAGCGTATCTTGTGTTTGATCTTGACATTATGTGCTATTCTTTGTTGAAGCACAACGAACACTCAGTTTTTGGCAGACATTTCTGATGTCACCACACGTTTGTCGTGGTAAATCACCATCGGTAAATGCCAATTCAACCGATATTAGAATAGTCGTGTTAAGAATGGGCACTGTAAGCGGTACTCTGTAAACTTTATTTTTTTACTTTCCCGATTGGTCGGCAAAATAACCGACCAGTTGACGGCTCCTACCGAACCGGTTGGACAAAAATTTTGGTGTTTGCTGTAGATAAATCTAAGTACACACTCCCTCCATTTATGCATTCTGTTCAAATTTTTGCAGCTTGAATGATTGATAATCAAAAAACTTCCGCAAGCCATTGTATGCCCAGGCTGAGTGATTTATTGATGTGCGAGAATGAAATAGTATAAACTTAGTAAGAAAAATGTTTGTTATGTATTCAATTTGTTATGTATGCAGAATTTCATAATGGTACGAAACAATGTCAGTAGTCCATTATTATGTAGTGAAGTTAATGGGGCGATCACGTACGTCAACATTGACCGCCATAAAATATAGTGCCATCTGTTGGCCAACTTCTCTTTTCACCTGTACAATCCACTATTCGTTTTTTTATAAGTTTTTTCATAGTTCATGTAACAAATTACCAAAAGTGCTTGCACTTAATCTATTCTGTAATTGTAGATACACAACTAGGGTTGGATACTTCCAGCCAGAATTTCAGAGGTGCCCAATTTCAGCTGTCCATATCGAATTCCAAGTTTGCACAAATTAAGTAAGAAATGGGTTAGAATTTTTCTTTTGGTAATCCTGGACATCACATGAAAGGTCGGGTGCTTTGCACACCGTTTCATGACCTAATACAAAGCAATGATTACTGTACATGAGAACACCTTGGTATTTTCACCACGAATGAAGCCTGGAGACAGTTTTTAACTGGGTAAAGATCAAGACAAGGTAGATTTTATTATTTTAATGGCCTAAATCAAAAGTTGTCTTTTTTGCCAAGTTTATTCAACATGTTACAGTTACTGAAATAATTGGTTTGCTTAAGGCCTGATGTTATGTTGTTATTTATGTTGCTTTTATGTCTTTATCACAGCTGCTCAGATGTGGACCTCATACAAGAAATTACAAGAAACAGTAGAGGCTGCGTTGCTGGGGAAACGACCTGAAGCCATTCACGACCTAGAATCACTGCTTACTCACCACAAGCCTCACTTTACAGCTTTACTGAAAAATCCAGTACGTTTTGAATTATGTTGCGAGTTCTGAAACAAATTGGTGCTTGTTACTTTCCTACACGTTTTGTTGAACAATGTTGAAAAACTAGGTATGACTATCATCTGTTGAGTAGCTTTGTGTAGGCAGCAGTGAAAGAACATTCATATCAGGAGATCATTGGCTGTGAATTGGACGAGAGTTTCTCAATAATTTTTGTTCCGTGGTTGTGTCTGATTAATTTACAAAAAGGGTTTTGTCATTTTTCAAGTTTCAATTCCCGTTAAAATATGTCTTTTCTCAACAGCAAAATTGGAAGCTACTAACGAATGTCTCTTTTGGAAAATACTTTTTTATCTTTTTATATCTCTCTGTTCTGAACAGCCCAAGAATGCGTCAGATCGTGACCGGCTGAAAAAGAGTAAGACAGATGGGCTGTTGGTTGAGGGTCAAGCCGGCCCACAGCTGATGACTGACCAATTCATCTCTGAGACATGCATCCTCAGTGACTTGTTTGACCTCAACGAATTGGCCGCCGCTGAGCTCTTGATGACAGGTAATGAGTGGTTGCTTTCAGCTGAAGATTCACATTTAACAAAATGCGCCCAAGTGAAGGGATTTTCTAGTGACACGTAGATGATAGAAGCTCCCAGCTGCTGGTACACAACTACATGAAATTGTCCAAAAATAGATTGTACTTCATCCATAATCCACGTCTGTGCACATCTGTGTCTGCGTCAGTCATTTCTAAGAAGTGGTAAAAGCAGTTAATGTTATATTTATTCTTGATATGACTTGTTTTCCCATCAGCTGAGGTCCAACTGCCACACTTTCCTGGCTTGACCAGAGGTCTAGTGGCTGTCCTGCTTTACTATGACGGACGACGCAGCATTGTCAGCACCCTGCTAACCCTGGTTCAATGTCGTAACGGTCGCTGCTGGACATCGGCCATGAGTTCGGATGTAGTCTCCATGGTGACCAGTTATGTGGACGCACTAGTGGATGATGGACTGGTTGTGAAGATTCTGGGTAATTTGGCTATGCTTGTTCATTTTAAAGGATAGGTTACTCTAATTGTGTTTGGCTTAAGCTCTACGTTAAATAAGTATTGAATTTACTAGGTGTCAACCTGTTAAGTCATGTGCACTTGAAAGTCTACATGTTAATCTATTCAAAAGATTTGACTGGACCAGTGTACTTCGCATTGGCTTTTAGTGCAAGGACTGTTAAGTGTGTTTTTGTTACTTTAGTGCTTTTTGTTTTATTGCAGATCATAGAATTGAATATTTGAATATTCATGAGCAGACACCATGTTTGCTTATGTGGTTGTTGAAAATTTCATTTTCCTCGGCCCATCCCGTCACTAATTGTCCTAACTTGACATAGGACATGCTCAGGAAGACATGGCTGTGGAAATGTCAAATGATGCCCATTAATTACTCCAAGTTCGCAGTATTCCTGGTGGTGGTATCGTATTTAGAAGAAGGCTAAAGTGTAGACGCTTTGTCTTTTCATATCTATTTGTTGTGATATGTCTGTGTTAGTTTAATCACTCAGTAGTTGGGTTTTGTGAATATGTGCATATTATTTATTGGTGTCTTTCGGTGATGGTTGTCCTTCAGACCTCATCTGGAATATGGATCAAGCTAAGGAGCTACAACTTCTTGAGAATGAGCGGGGCCTTGGCAATGCTAAACATCGCCGAAAGGTAAGTAGCTGACAACTAACTGTAACTTTCTTGATATTGTATCTTCGACACCTCAGTAAATTGCCTGATGTCAGAAAGATCACTGACAGTTGAATATTTCATTGAATGTTTGAAAACTCGTTTAATAATAGATAGCTGCCATAGTGCTGTCAAGCCACTTGTTGTATCATGAGTCGTAAATGACTTTTTAACTTAGGCTTCCAGTTTGCACAGATGTGAAAACCAGTTAGAGACCTATGCATAAATGCTAATTAGTAGCTCCTTAGGTAACATTGCATATGGTTGTCTAGTTGCATTCTAATCATACCATTACTAATTTGATTTCTGGTAATCCTTGATAGCCGTTGGCATTAAAATATTTCCTCTGTCCAAAGTGAATGATTATTCTCAATGTGATCAAAGATCACAGTGATTACATTATGTATGACATACCATTCTCTGTTTGAGTTCAAATTTTATATAATGCTTTGTTTTCTATTTGATCACCAGGTGTCAGACCTGTACAGTGACATACAGAGCCTCTTGGTGGAGTGCTTGTTCTACTGGTCATGTCAGGCCGCGCCCAGCAAGAAGGACACGCTGGAGATTGTCAAGTACTTGAAACGGCAACACAATTTGTCCTCTGGTGGATCACTGAACAATGTGTCACTGGGTCTCTTGATGGCTTTACTTCATTGTATTGACGTGTCTTCGCTGGATCAGGACGATGACGTACAAGGTAGCAATCTCTTATATCTTATAAACTTGCATATTCACACATACTTGTTAAATCTTATTTTTTATGTTTAAAAGTTTGAATGTTTCTTCTTTACTCTTCATCTTAGCATCTGAGTTGATAACCAAAATTTTGGTTTCTTAAACCTGATTTTGTTCACTAACTGCTTTCTACCAGCATGTTACCCACTATTTTTACACAACATGGAGAGATGGAAGGGATTTTTGGTTCAAACATTAAGAGTCATTATTTAATGACACATCAAGTAAATCATTTGTATGCCATAAAACTTAGCCAGGTAAGAACATTATGTGCTCAATAAGTTTGCAGTTCTGTCATTGAAATACTTTTAGGAAATTCAAAGTAATGCTGCAATTTCTGTTCATAGATTCGAACCAAGCCTTGCCTCTGACAACTGACCAAAGCTTTGTGTCAGACCTTCACAAGGAGATATGTAGTGCCACCCAGTGGCCATGTGCTGGTCTCCAGGCAGTGGTACAGTTTGCCTGGGCCCAGACCTTGAGAGTGTTGTCACAATACCCAGATGGTAAGTCTGCTGTAGTTTGCTAAGCATGCTGTCATAACTGCTTGTCTTGTAAACTGCAATCAAGTGATAAGACAATGCTTCAGATTGCATAATATAGTCAATCTGAAATCTGGCTTTGCCACCATGTTATCAGCTTTTTAATGTTCTTAGTTTTGAGTGATGTCACTCAAGTGTTTCTCTTAGCCTCTGTTAATGTCTACAAAGTTACCCAAGTTTGGTTTATACTAACACCAATTTAATGGAGTCCTCTACTTACACAACTTCTCTTCATAGCTTGTCACACTGACCTTTTTATCTGTGTCAGTGGTCTGGTTAAGTGTTGAATTATGTCATATTGAATCTCCTTAGAACCAAGTGTCTTCCTTTTAGCTGGAGTGAATATTCTTGGCAGTTATGGCCATAAGTATAATAAATAAAGTGAGAAGCATGTCCTACAAATAGAGTTATTATCATGCATGCTTAGTGCACGACTAAGTGTTCTCATGTTAATAATTCATATTTCCAGTTGTGGGTGAGTGTGATGAAGATGAGTATGTCGTAGATTCTTCAATCATGCTGAACGTCTTCAGTTTCTTGAGGGAGTCTGTCATTGCCACAGAGAAGTTCCATGAAAAGGTACTTTGACATATCTCTGTGTTAAAGTAAACCTGGGCTGCCTTCCATAGACCTGTGATCGCGAGCTTTGGTTTTAATGCATGGCAATATCTCGTGAAGCCTTGCATGATCTTGGCATTTGGGGAGTTTCTTTGGTTTACGGAATACAGCACTGCTGAATGCTGGAATATTTATCACGCTTACCTGTTTTTATAACTGGCTTTTAAAAGATATAGCATAATGAAAACTAGACGTTTCACATTAAAGATCATTTTCAGTGTTTGAACTTAGGTGGTAATATAGCATTCTGACTGCAAAGGTGATACATATACATATAAATATACATATACATATACATATACAACACAGTAAAGGTCTCATATATAAAAATGCCCCGGATCTGCCTAGTTCTCTTAGTATGTATGTATGTATATATATGTATAAGGTGTTTCCTAGTGTGAAAACAACTTGTATCTTTTGGCTCTCTATTTTTACAGGAATTCTACATTCGCAAACTTCATGATGTTATCACATTTTTCATCACACATATGCCACTAAAGGTGAGTTTCCTTCAAATAGTATATCACTTTGTTTAAAAATGTATTCCAAATATTTTAAGGCTAACAAAGTGTATGTTTATTAGCGTTTTATAACTAACATTGTCAGGAAACTTAGAATGGTACAAGCTATGTGGGATATCTGCTGTGGACTGTGGAATGCCAGTTTTCCAGCAGAATGGAACCAACCAATTAAACAAGTTAACTTACTCCTTCATTTTCAGCCAACAGGTGACAAGGCAAATGTTAATGTTGAAATTTTCTAATAATTGTAGAAAGGCTAACTGGTGTGTCGTGCCTCCAACTAATAAAATCGATGCTTTTTCTTTTGACATTATATCTATTTTTGCTGCTTTTGTTTGACAGGTTAAAGAACTGCGTAATCGTGGTGACGAAATAGCTCGCATAATCATAGCCCACAAACAAGAAGGTCTGGAGCCACCTGCCAACCTGCGGAAAGACTTTGAACAATTGCTACTTCTAGTAAGTTGTACACTGGCTATCAGGTACTGAATCATGTTGCGTTTAACTTTGTCGCATATGTTTTGAATATTTGATAACTTGTCTGGTAATAGTGTATCACGATGTTTGCAACAGTAATGGCAGTGACAATAACTACTGAATATACTATGCTTATGTTACATGTCATGCTTATTACCTCTTATGGAAGTTGGACTCAACAAATGCTGGGTTCAAGAAGAGTATCGTAAAAATAGAGGCCTGGCCTTTTTTCTATTTCAAAGGAATTATTGTTAACGTAGCACATGTATTATTTATGTCCACTTGACACTTAATCAAACTTAGATACAACATGCATTGTCATCAATTAAGACTGAACTGAGGAGAACAAGACTAGTCAGATGTCCTGTAATGTAGTCTACTGGCAGTTCATGCAACACTTAGGCTACTCTTGGTTGACTTTGCTGGTTTCGCTGGGTGAACCGGCTAAAACCTGTGATTGGTTCTGGATGATGACTTCTTGGCCGGTTGACCCTGTGGAACTGTCAAAGTCAAACAAGTGCAGTCTTTGAGTCACAGCCTTCCATAAGGCCACAAAGTTTTTGTTCCATTACATTGCCACGTGCTCATGTTATGAAATATTTAACTTGGCAATGGCAAATTGAAGTATGTCACTATGCCACTCTTTTTCTAATTAGCTTGCTGATAATTTTAGATTGGTGATATGTACAGCACTGACCCCCTGAACCTGGAGTTGTGTGTCGACTATTGGTGCCCCCCTGAGGCTTACTTGAGAACTGCTACTGTGGGCTGCTATCAGCCTGCCCAGAAGCAGGTAATACAATGCAATGCTAAAAAAGTAAAAATTGCTATTTTACTTTGACAGTAAATTCTTGTGTGTTTGTGTCAGCTTTATGTTCAATGTATTTCTATGCTTGGGACTTAAATGTGTGTTTCTGTTATGTTGTATTTAACTTTTCGCGATATCACAGATTGATCGAATGTTTTATAATTGATACATTGTTCCAAACTGTTCATAGAATGGGGAAGTCTTGATTTTTGATAGCTGAGGTCCTGATTTAAAAGGCCTTGGTTCTAAAAGCTGAGCAGAATTTTTACATTTTGTGTGAAAATTCCATTTGTGTAATTCATCGCATTTTTTGAGGTAAAATTACAATCATATATTAAAATTGGAGCATTATTCTCATCATGTATTATGTTTCTGTGAGAATCAAAGATTTTAAAAATGTATTGATTTCATGATGACTTAAAATAACAGTATGTAAAGGATCTTTTAATTAATATCATCATTGGTAACATTTTATTAATGAAGATAGGTAGATTCCTTAAATTATTTTTGCTTTTTAATGTCTCTGTTATTCTGTTTATACATGAATTTTCATTTATTTATCTCAACTTCATTTTTGTCATAGGTGACCTCTTTCACCAACACTGTCCGTTTTCTTTCTGTGGAACCATATCTTCACGAGCAGTCTCCCACTCATCTGTCAACACATGCTTAAGAGGAACGTTTCACAATATCAAATTTTAGGTCTGTTTACATTGGTTACGAATTTCCCCCTTGTTTCCAGCTCAACCTGTTCAAGTTTGTGCGCCTCTCGGGTGACCTGTTGCCCCCCTCACTGTTCACCCCTTACCTGCACATGTTGGTGGGTCTGTCCAACTCCCCTCAGGCTGCCCATCACTGCTTCGGCTTACTCAAAGCTAATGGTGCCATCAGTGGTAAGACTTTCATCTTTGATATGTTGAATTTCTCAATGTGAAGGTGTATGCACATGGCTTGCACTGTTTTTGAGAAGTGATGTTGTAAATACACAGATGTTTGAGATTTTCATTATGATAGTGGACAGTGTTTAGTCTTAAATGTAACACTTCTCATTTGATATGTGAATGTATGATAGTAAGCAGTGTTTAGTCTTAAATGTAACACTTCTCATTTAATATATGAATGTATGATAGTAAGCATTATTTAGTCTTAAATGTAACACTTCTCATTTGATATATGAATGTATGATAGTAAGCAGTGTTTAGTCTTAAATGTAACACTTCTCATTTGATATATGAATGTATGATAGTAAGCAGTGTTTAGTCTTAAATGTAACACTTCTCATTTGATATATGAATGTATGGAGCACAAATTAAATCTTTGTTGCTTCGCCGTGTCACTATCCTCATTACAACATGAGTAATAATTGTACATTGTGTCAGTATATGTTTAAGTATTCAAAAAGTTATATGGTCCAGAAATTGTAATTAATTACAAGTTTAACAGCACTGAAGATGACAACTGAGCCAGCACAGAGCTGAAATAACCAACTGTTTTCTTATAGGGTACATTTATGTTTATTATAGATTTATGAGTGGGTAGCCCGATTGATGGCCCCACTGTTCTTCCAGGGTGTTCCGCCAAAAGTACATTAAGACGTATAATGTACAAAGCAAAAATAAATTAAATAGAATGTAATAAATTAATAATTACAAACCAGAAATCATTCAAATATTGGCTTAGCTCTCATATAACTCTGATAGTGACTTCCCTGTGTTTAGGAAACAGCTGTTTATCTTCTTTAATCCGATCTCACTCCATTTCAGGTGGTCATTCAGTTGGTGTCTCATGGGATCATTTCTTCGATTCACTGCGTCAGTACCATGCCAACCTGCGGCAAGATGTTACCTCCATTGTGTCAGATCTCCATGTCTTCAACGCTATGCAGCGATCCATCTCTGAACAAGAGCTGGAGGGGCTGCTGGCTTTTCTCAGTCTCACCAAATTGGTCGCAGAAAAGGTGATCAGAAAACTGTAACTTTCCTGTTATAAACTTTATTAACTTTTTCTTGATTCAGCGTAAATCACAGTCTGGATTATTGTAAGTAATAATGTCATGTTTGGGAATTCATCTTCAAGCATTTGTAAATGAACCAAATATTGTTATTTCTGCATGTTTATGACACATTTATCATGGAAAATATTTAAACAATCGTAGCTTTTTTGTGAGTAATGAAGTTGCTTGTGTTAATTTCAGTGTTCTTATGCATGTCAATGTTGACTCATTTGACCACTTTGCGGTAAAACGTAGCTTGATCTCTGACATTGTAAACATATGTTTAGGGTCTTGGAGGCGAACAGCTACTCATGGAAAACTTGATCAGTGGCACTGCATTTTATTAAAACCTTATTACTCCAATTAATTTATCAAACAAAATCGCATGAATAGAAATCTTGCCAAGCCTGGTTCAGTGGTTCCGTGTTTTGATTTAGAAGCACTACTTAGACTGATTAGAAGTTGACCTGTCTTATTTACTGTCAACCTTAAAGTTTGTTGTTGTGAAAATGAGGTATACCCGTATCAAGTTCACTGTTGCCAGTCACTTACGGTTTTCTCATCTTAATTTATTATTCGTTTTTGTTTCTGTAGAACGAAAAGGTGCGCATCGCCCTGTGCGAAAATCAGCAGTGGTCTCCCCTGGTTCTACTACTAGGACTGGCTGGCTGCAGTATCCCTGCCCTTCTGAAGGGCAAGCTGTATTCTACTCTAGCAGCATTTGCTCTCACAGTGGATGTCGCCACCACTATTTGGCAGTTGTTGGAGATGTCACAGGTGGTGCCCGCAGGGAGTGCAGGATCACAATCTGGCAGCTTAAAGGTATCTAGTCTGTGACTGAGGTAATTGTGGACAGAAGTGTTTGTAGTTATGTCACTTGTTATAGGTAGGGTCAAGTTTTTGTGGCTGTGGACCACTAGATCATGGCGATTGTTGCCAGATGTGTTTGTAGCTGCCGTGCTGGTATTAGTTGTTGCAAGAGGCAGCATCCTCTAGCTATGCATTACTAGAATACGATGATTGTTAGCAGAAGTGCTTATAGCTGCCGTGTAAGTGGAGATGTTCTAGCGAGGGGCAACAGTCTGTGGCTGTGTACTAACGTAATGTCAAGGTTGTGTGGAATGTTTAATCAAAAAGGACTGCCCCTGAAATGTATGCCTATTTTGGTGCTGAAATTGATTTTTTACAGTTTGCAGAGTTCCCCAAAATGAACAATGTCAGTGAGTGTCTAACCAAAGTAAAGCTTTAAGAGAAACACAATAAACTAATGGCACCATTAGTACCCTAAGTTCTCTGCACATTGCTCATCATGCCTTGTTGATGTGCTTGACACTCTCCATTCATAGACTCTTTGTTTCTAGAAGTAGACCTGTGTTTTTCCTGGGGCAGAAAATGAAGATTACTGTAAAAGAAATTTCCAGTATTGTGAGTCAAAGGCATAGTATACGTGGTTTCAGAGCCAAGGAAAGAATGTGTTCATGGACGATTTATGGTATAAGTCGTATAAACATCATAATGGGAAATGTGACATTGTATTATGTGCAGTTATGTTACAATTTTCAGTATTTCAGTCATCAAGTTGACAGTTGTTGGGAGCTGCATTATTTCTCTTTCTGAATTGTTTTTCAGGGGGACACTGCATAGCTGATCTAAGGTCTACTCTTTTTTCAAAATTATGATGGATTTTCACAGGTGGAGATTGATGAAGTAGAAACTCGTAATGAAGAGTTCCCCATCACGTTGGGCTTCCTGGAGCTGCTCAACAACCTCACGGAGTTCCCCATACCTGCTTCTCTTGGCTCGGGATATCGCCCCACGGGCTTCAGTCCCTATCTCAGCTTTGTTGTGGATACAGTGTTGATGCAGTTTGATCACAGGACATACAAGAACCCCACTGAACAGGTAAGTCATGGATTGTTTACTGCCAGTTTTATTGATTGTTGTCACAATGTTGGCAGTGTGCTTCTTCAGATATTAGTTTGCAGTCTTACCAAATGAAGATTTAACACTTTTTTTCTTTGTCTTTCAGGTTCTTCTATTTTATCAATACACATATCCCTGCTGGCGCAGGTTTATACGTATAGTGGTAGAACATTGGCATACTTTCAGTGACAAATTCCTCTTGTTTGTTTTGTTTATTTTACATATTAGCTATGCTGTCTGTATATTAATAAGCTTGCTCTGTGTAATACTTGTGTGGAGCTTCTATCTAGTGCCTGTCCGTATAAGTACCAAATACAATACTTGAACGTGTGTATGTTCTGTCTTGTGTCTTTCCATATAAATATCAAGTACACTACTTGTGTGTAGCTTCCATCTAGGGTCTTTTCAAGCACGTCATTGTGTACTAGTAGTAACTTAATCATCATTTCAGTGGGATGTTGCCAAGGCAACACTGCAGGTGCTCTACAAGCTGGTGCACTTGTACCAGGCAGAGCCACAGGACTTTAACGAGGGGCGTGTGGATGACCAATCAGGGACAGAGAGGGTAGAGAAGCCCGGCCATGCTCTTATGGTGCTGGCCCTCACAGATGACATGTTCTCCAGGAAGGTAGTGTATGACACTGCAGAGTTACCATTTTTTCTGTTTCATTATCAAGATTCTGTTCCAAATTCTCCAGCCTTCAGTTTTTACTTGCACGAAGTCAAGTCTCCTGTTTTTCCTATTTTTGAGACTCTTCAGAAGTACAAAAACGTTGTTTCTCATAGCTGACAGTTAACTGTGTTATGCTGAATAATAACAGATGCTGTTGAGTTAGGTGAACGTTATTCATAAGCGCTTGGAACAAATTACAGCTAGGGGATCTAGCTGTGTGTCTAGTTTTATCGAGAACATCAAATTTTTTTACTGTAACTGACATTCTGTTCTGTATGTGGACTGAAACATGGAAAAAAGTTTTGAAGTTAATTTGTTTTTTGTATGTTTTGTACAGAGAAAAAATGTAAGGATACTCTCAATATTTTTTATTTTGTAATTTTCTCCTATTTTTACTTGTTGCCCTGTACTTGTTCGTACTCATCTACATAGTCTTTACATATAATTACAAGAGTTTGATGTATTATTCATACAAAGGCATACTTTCAGTCAATGGAGTCCCACTCTAGTCTAAATTGAAAATGTTCTTGTGCAAAAACCAGTTTGTGGTTGGAGAATGAATACGAGGCTCTTGGTAATGATGATTATGTAATAGGTGAATACTTTGTTTTTAGTTGCAAAAATGTCTTTGACATAATGTCTCCCGAGGGGGTCAAAACATTCTCGTCCATCTTGATATTCAGCTGCATTATCTCTCCCTTAATTGATGAATGCATTTGTAAATGAGCACAATGCTGATATTAAAAACAAATGCTTCGTTTGTGATAAAGTGATTGTCTGTTTTTCAGGTTTTGCGCATTATTGATCAATCTGTTTTGAAACTTGAAGAATATTCAAAAACAGCAGGTAAGTGTTTTGTACCTTGGTGATCGATATATCTAACTTTTGATGCATGACTATTATAAGTTTTACCAAAGTAGGGATCATTTTAGAAAAACCACTGGTATTGGTGAATTGCATGACTTGGGGTTTTCCTCTTTTAAGAGGATTTCCTCTTTCTTGGTTTCGATTTCCTCTTTGATTTCCAGTTTCCTCTTTTTTGTCTCTTTTTATCATTAATTTGTCTTAGTTCATGCAAAAATATTTACTTCAATTAAATTTACAATACAAAAACATTTGTATCACACAAGCCTATTTATTTGTGGAACGATACGTCACCTGGAAAATTTTCTTCTTTTTTGCTATTGATCATTCCAACTTTCAAATCCATTGGCCAATTAGGAGGACCTATGGGCCGTGTCAATTTTTTGGTTTTTTTTGCCTCCAATTTTGAAGTGCCAGAATCAAACAATTACAGTGTGCCAATGGCGCGGGGCATGCTCCCAAAGTTATCCCTGCAAAACAGGCTTATTAAAGAGCTGAATTTACATATCTGCTAACTGTAAGTAAAGCTGTTGCAATTGAATAATTCCAAGCCTCCAAGCAGTTATTAGTGTTGAACATGATTGAACAATCTTGTTTCGTGTTTTTAAACTGCTGACAGAATCAGATGTACTGTGTTCCCCAGGCCAATCATCTTTGGATGAGTGCAGCTTACTGTGTCTCAAGCTTATTGAGAGTCTGTTGGAGAAGCAACCATCATTCTTCACTGTCCTACGAGAGACAGGCTCTCCACTAATGGTGTCTAACTTGGAGCAACTGCTCCTTGGTGTCAACTCGCGCAATCAGAAGGCAGACCATCTGGTCAACATTACATGGTAGGTGGATGGAGTTCTTGA
Source organism: Phoronis australis (assembly GCA_002633005.1). Lineage (NCBI taxonomy): Eukaryota > Metazoa > Phoronida > Phoronidae > Phoronis > Phoronis australis. The sequence continues at coordinate 347,923 of NMRA01000166.1, forward strand.
AATGAAATGGTATTCACGTGAATAGGCGGCAGATTTGGGGCAAAGATTAATTACATTTTGTTTTGCTAATTTCCACAAGGCCCATTAACAATATGTAATTTTCTACTTTCACCGTACAGTTGGTAGTAATTGCAAGACAAATCATCAAAAACAGATAATTTTTGATCTGAAAGCATAGAAAACTTAGGTATTGAAGGAATTTTATAAATGAAATTAACTGTTGTATTGACTGTTTAAAACACTTCCGTTCTCTAACTGCTTCAGTTATCATCCTACTGATTTTTTTGTTCAGGTTCGTGAGTCACAATGACCGCCTGCCAGAACATGCTCTCTATGCTGTCAAGGTCTTACATCGTGTCTGTCAGACGGCCACTACAGCGCAGCAACTGGTCAACATGTTCACTGTGTCCAAGGTACAATTAGTGTTTTCCATGATTCTTGTTGTACATAATTGTCAGCTTTCCTCAATGTGTAAAGTTCCTACCATTCATATCAGTAGAAAAAGTTCAGTTGAGTGGTGTGATAATGGAAATAATTGTCTGTAAATCAGAAGAGCTGTAAGTCAGTCAAGACAATGTATTTTCTCTGAAAGATTTTGTTAAAGAGTACTTGGTGGTACCTTGAAATGTGATCGTATTGAGAGTTATGCTTTTGAAACATTGTAGGACCAAGAGAACACCATTCGTCATGGATTTGTGGAATGCCTGGAAGCAGATGAAGACACTGAACCAGGAGAGGAGGAAGGTAAGTCAATATGATCAAATAAGACAGTTGCAGTAACATATCACTCTGACCATGGTTTGAGCTACATTTGTCTTGACACTTCACTATGCTGTGGTACTTGCAAACCTGTGTTACCCCTTTGCACGTTTTTACTCACCTTTGCAGTAACTATTTTGTAAAATTTCTTATAAGCATGCGAAATTGCATTAAACAGTTTATGAATGTTTTGCTGTATGGAAGACGCCCATATGTCCAGAGACTTGGTGACAACTGCCGATTGTGTGGAACAAAACCACCAGTAAATTGAGTGTGAGAATTATTTTTGGTTTTCTTTGGCTGGAATTAGCGGTCTGTTTCTTGAAAAGGGACTTAAGACTTAAGACAGAAATTTTGTCTTGCGCTCCATAACTATTCCTGAAAAATATTAATTAAATCTCGCTTGAGCAAAAGTGCAGTCTCTGAAAATACAGACATAACTTCTAGTTACTAGGTATAATTTTCGTAAATTATTTCTAGGCTGTGATCTGCTCTTAATTACTTTGCTAAATCTTCATTCAACAATTGTCAAGTAGGAGCGTAAGACTAGGTTTCTGTTTGAAGTCTTGAGTCACTTTCATGAAACAGATCTCAGGTATCGTATTCGACCTTCTCTAGGCGAAGTCATTTTAATTCTAGGTACCAGAAGCCTGACCAAGATGTTCATCATGAAATTACTCTTATCTGCCTTGGATCAACCATCGCCCAACATTGCCCATTTCCTGCTTGGCTATGAACTACAGAAACCAGTTGCCAAGACCAACCTTCAGGATCCTGGTATGTGTGTCTTGGGGTCGTGGTCACTTTGAACTTGAGTATAGTGACTGTTGTTTTGATGCCATCTACTAAATTAAATGCATTGTTTTCTAGAAGCAGAAAGCTGTACTTGTATCAATTTAGTTCATTTTCTGTGTAATAGGTAGGCTGTGTTTGGCATTTCTGAGTAGTCATGATTTGGAATACAGCATTAAATTTGCTTGATGTGTTCAGTCAGTAGTATGTGTTGAGAATACATTGTAACTCATGCACAAATTTACAGGTATCCTGGGGGCGCCAAGAACTTGTCTGCATTCTGTCATCACAACTCTGGATAAAGCTGTCATGGATGAATACATATTAGCTAGCTCCGCCCACTACATTGAGCTGGGATATCACTTGATTCATGCACTCTCTGCCCATAAGGAAACATCAACGCCCACTCTGAGATACCTGAGGACCGCCCACGACTTTTTGTTCAGACACCTGCATTATGTTCCATTCCCAGATATAGAGTCAGGTTTGTCATAAAACTGTGTTATTTGAGTTTTATTGCAAAGTCAACTTAGAAAGAAAAATTGTCTTGTTTTTGATCATCTAAACTTTTTCTTTCATGCACTGTCATTATTCATTGTAGTATGCTGCATTTTATAAACTTATGAGAGGTATATGATAGATAACTAACTTCTATATTGATATCAACTGGACATAAGGCTTATCCAATTTGTGACTTGTAATTGTTTTCAATTTTTATTCATCAAGATGACGAGTCTATTGGGCTGTGTCAACAATCATGGCTACTCAAAACTGTGGCCCTAGATCTACGGTTAACTTCCGTCAACAGACAGCGTTCACACACACAGCGAATGGTTGATGCTCTCTTTCAAGATGTTCAGTCCAAGAAAGCAGGTGAAACAAGATTTTATGTTTGAAAGGGTTGAATTGATGGCCCAGAGAAAGTTTTTTGACCTTCAGGCTTTTGTAATATTAGTTGCGCACTGCATATTGTACACTTAGTCTGAAGTTAATGTGGTCGTAGAAGTTGCCCTAAGTCACCATTGTTGTGAAGTTGTCAAGTTGTATTCAATTTTTCAGCTGTGAGATCCAGTTTATTATTGGACTCCTCAATTAATTTGATTTCATATATTAATCTTACATTAAAGGCAATTTGATAGGTGTATCTGTTTATGCTGAAATTCCAGGACCTATTTAGTTTTGATTCTGTTCAGTGAAGTTAATTGAAACAACGTGCTTAATAATAGCTTCTAAATACAAAATTTTCCTCTTATTTTACATTAATGCTTGCCAAACTGATTGTCTACCAACTGAATTTCGGAAACCTATTTGTCTTTACATCATTTTCTCATTTCAGTTCCCAGTCTGGAAGTGACTTTAGATGTAGATGCCAACAGTTCTCGCCTGCAGGTGACAGAGTTTGAGAGCCAAATACACAAGACATTAACAGGTGAGACTGAGGTTCAGTAAGGTTCATCAAACATTCATTCATCTTCAGTGCGTGTAACATTACTGATATATACGGATATATATTGCTGATACCCCGTAAATATTATGTAAGTCAAGTCCCACCGGATCGAGGGATTGTATCCGAGTAAGGCAAAATCCATTTTCTCTGAAAGGCTGAGTGTTCGAGCAATAACATTATTCAGTATCTTGGAACTCTCACAGTTAAGCGAAGATCCGACTTATTGATGTTAGACTTTTTCAATTTTTACTGTATTTGATTTAGTATATCATTCAGTATGTTTACTAGTATTTGATATTACATGGTGTTTCTGAAGTCTTAAAACCAAATGCCAGTGATATCATTTTGTTACACAACTTTCAGACTTGCCAACTCGTCGTAAGGTTCTTAGTGTGTTGGACTCGGTAGACTTCAGTCAAGTCTACCCCCGGCACCCGGTGCTGCAGTACTTTGATAGTGCCATGATTGAGAACCTCATCAGCACACTGAGGCAGAAGGATGAGAATGGTGTCCTACTGTGTGACATTCAGCAACTGTATCACGCACTCATCAGGAATGTGAACACAGCGACAGCGGCCTCTGCTGGCCAGAGACAGGAATTAATGCAGGTAAGATGCAGTTGACTTTGTGTATAGGGTCGTTGATAGTAATCTGCTTTAATGTAAACTAAGAACAATGCACAAATTTCAGTATTTTATTGCCTTGGTCATGTTGTCATTTATTCATAACAGTGATGTGTGTATATTTACTTTAACTTATCAACACATAAAGTTAACCTAGAAGAATTTGTGTATCAATAGATTTGTTTTAATTTCACCTTGAATATTCTAGAGACTAAATCCTTGTATTTGGTTTGTTCATTAAGTTTTTGCTAGCTATTTTACTTGATGTATGTCACTTTGAATGTGGCTAAGTGAGGAGAAGGTGAGGTGATTAGAGTTAGGTGAATGATTTGGGTTTTTCTTTCAGGATTGATTTTGCTTTCATGCTGCAGAAATATAACAGAATTGCATCAAAATTATTTTGAATGGTGAAAAGTGCCATTATAGTCTTTTTGTTGTTGACGTTTGCAGTTGTGTAATTTCTGGCTAATTAGCTAGAGGCAAAAGAAGCGAAGAAATTCACAGAACTGTAATTGTGAAGTTATTTTATTTTAAACGTAACGGAAATTGAACAATTAGTCCAGTGTGGTAAAATTTTTGTAGGACCTGTGGTAATGGAAGAATAGAAACTCAACTATGAAAGAACGTAATTGACGAGCAAACTCGTGCAACTTTGATTTGTAATTCTTTGATTTTCAGGAGGTGGAGCTAATACTCAAGGATACCGTGTCCCAGAACAGACTACTCAAGTGTACGTCTGCTAAGCGCCAACTATTTGAGGCGTGGCGCCATGTGGTGGAGGTCGTGCTCACCGCCTGCCCACCTGATGTGCTTGCCGGGGAGGCTCGACAGACAGCGCTATTTGAATTACTACAAGAACTGTTTGTGAAGGTTGGTGTTTAGAAATGCGATACTCAACTTGTACAGTTTGGAATTTAGTAGTTCATGACATTTGATCAAAGACATGCACTTTTGATTGAAAGATATAACATATATGTAGGGCAGTATCCTGACAAAAGCTGAAGAGAGGTGATCTCTGTGTCTGTGGTGATAATTGGAGATGGCCAGCATTGAAGTGGATGACATAGTCTATGGCTTGACACACTTTGCAATGGTTTGAAAAGTTTTTGGAAAAATATGTTGTCATAATGCAACAAGTTTCCTTTTGGTTTCTGCCCCGCTGAAGACGGAAAATTCGTTATCCAATGATTCTACATTATCCAATGATTCTACATTATCCAATGATTCTATATTATTCAGTTATTCTGTGTATATCCAGTGATTGTACATTATCCTGTGATTCTATGTTATCCAATTATTGTTTGTTATCCAATAAACTCAATTGGTCATGTTGTTAGGAGAAAAAGAAACAGTCAAGATAATACTATCTGAGCTTCAGGGGACTAGCTTAAGTTTTGTATTGAGAGTGAAGTTGAAACATTAATTCAACCTTTATATTGGTTGTTTTTGATTTCATGGCCAAAATAATTTTCTTCGGTGGAAAATTTCATTTTCTCTTTTGAATTTGGCAGGTTTCCAAAAAGGACGTACTACCGGAGTTGGCTGGTGCTGTGTCAGGAACCGTGTTAACCCTTGTTGCCGTCTTGCGACAATGTTTCGCTCTTGGCGATGTGTCAGAGGCTAACACTTCAGAGGTCACTAGTAGCACCAGTGCTCTATCATTTGGCAACACCAGCAGTTCTCGCACACTATTTGCTGCCTCCCTAAAGGTGGTCTTGTCTGGACTGATTGAGCAGATACTAAGTGCAAGTAAGTGAGGGGGGAGGGGAGGGGACTTCGGGGTGGCGACTTGAGGGGCACACATTTTGAGTTACTTTCTGATTCATCTGATAAACATGCTTACAATTGAATAGGTTATAGTGGCTTAATGGTTTTTCTGTTACACTTTGCGGATGCACTGAATACGACTAAAAGTTAGTTTTAAGAAAAGTGAATGACACATGAAATACCTTGCCCAAGACCAATTATTTTTTGCTTAGCTAGTCTTCTTCCACTTGTCTTAAGATTTTTGTTTTCTGTTTTGTTGTCTTTACCTAAAATGATCACATACTTTCCTCGGCGTTGGTTTTGCTATTATAATAATGACTATGATTACTACTTTCTATCAGAGTATTTGTAATGTGCATCATTAAATTTGTATTGTTGGTGATTTTTATATTTTACTTGTTATTGCAGGTGGGGGCCAGCAACGCGTGCGGGCCAATCATTATGGAGCCTTACTGTACTTTTTACAAATTTCAAGACCACCGCAAATGTCCTCAGATGGTATTCACTTTCATTATCTCTCACTTTATGATACCTTGATTTGTTTTATGTTTTTTTCTAAGTGATTAGACAAGATTCTTGTTTGAGGGAATGGATACGAGTCCATGGGTTTAAATTTTGGTGAGGAATCTGCTCTTCAAGGCTGGAGTTTGGTCATCACCAAGATGGAATTTTTTCACCTCTGTGTTTGAAATTTTAATATCAATGATCTGATGGGGCACTGTGCTGCAGGTGTTTCAGGTCAACTGAAAGACACTTTGTTGGGGATAGTGTAGACTTATAGACCAGAATTGTGATTTAACACGTTTTATCAAAAACTCTTGCTTAAGTCGGCTGGAAACAAGGTGGATATTTGCTAACTTGGAAAAAGTGTGCGATGCGCATGTTCCGGTTTGTGTCCTCAGCCCTTCAGATGTAGTCAATATTCCATTTATATTTAATAAAACATTGGTCTTGTTGCATCCAATTTTTAACCCTTATCCTGCGCTAGGCCAGGTCAGCCAACTTGCCAATTATCCTATTACAGCACGTTTGGTGTATTCAGTCGTCTATGATAAGCTGCAGCTGGGAGCAGTAGGAGAGTGTACTCACCCCAAGACTCTTGTGATTTTCATTCAGAAATTGTGCGAGCCCTGGATGTTGTTTATATGTGAGCATGCGCATTCCATAGTTCACAGTTTTATCTTCATTTCCCTGATTTAAACCATATGGCTGTGATTACTAGTTTGGGAGATATTAGCAGGTTTATGGAAGTGTAGACACATAGTTTCCTTATATGGCTGGAGTCATACGTGAGATGGTGATTGTGGACCAGTTTATTTTCAGTAAGGCTATGATGAAGATGTACAAATCTTCATTAAATTCTGAACAACTTTTATGTTGGCTCCTGTTATGTGAAATTACCATTTCCCTTTCAAATTTCCAATTTAAAGGTGTTAGGTCATTAGTCTGAGTGACCATCATAAGAGCCCAGTGTACAGTAGTATTGGTGACCTACTTAGCCCAGCACACAGGGAAGGTAGTATGAATAGATACTAAGCAGGATTAGAGTTAAAAAAGGTTGTCTTGTTAGCTGTCCAAACTTTCAAAAACATTTCCTTTTCAGCTGTGGATGCAGTGGACAAAAGTGTGAGGACGCCATTTGATAAACTTGAACGACAAAACATTGACACCATTTTGTCATATGGTGAGAACCTGATGGAAGTACTCTGCCGCGATTCATGCGAAGGACATGATGTTGGACGGGTAGGTTGACCTTCGACCTTTAGTTAATAACAATGTCTTCAGTGCCTCTGCACTCTTAACTACTTTGGAGATTTCAGTGTTTTAAGAATAATATGTGTATCGCTTTATTTTTTGGTGTGAGGCAATCATTAGTTGTGTTCGACACTACTGCTATTTTTATGGAAGTGTTTGTTAAAATTAGATTTTAAGTGGAAAAGTGTCAACCTGTAAAATTGCTTGTTCACTAATTGAGAGTAACACCCTTGCAGTATGACAAGTACTACATTTGAAGATAATTGAATTGTTCACTAATTGAGAGTAACACCCTTACAGTATGACAAGTACTACATTTGAAGATAATTGAATTGTTCTGTCTCAATGTCATTGCTACCCTGGTACTCACAAAATGTTAATGGCTGCTCTTTACAGCTTTATATTTTGCAAATGGCCACATTATCTTGCTTCTGATGCTATTCAAACCATGGATAAACAACATGTCTGGTTGTTCTGTACCGTATTTCATTTCTTCACGTTTTGCATATAATGGCATTGTCCTATTTTGAAAACATTTTAACTAGTGAACGATAAATTAACAAAATATCTTGTTGCTTAGAGATAGTTACCCTTTTCTTGAAATTTGCTCGTAATGTCACAATCCTACCTTGATACCATTACAATCACAAACCAGCAGTTTGTCTAATATTTCCTTTCAGTTTCACATTTGTTCACATGTTGCAGATTGTCACACTATCGTAAAAACCTTATTGCAGGCAGTCTGGTACACGTTGTACCAGACATGCGAAAGCCATGCATGTGAGTCCATTGCATTGATTACCTGGAACCATTTTTATGCTTTATTGATATGTAGTTAAAACCAAACTGACTAAGGGACTAGCAATGTGCCGTTGTGGGACTCTAACCCACAATGTTGAGTAAAGGAAATGGACACTTATCCCACTAGGCCACTCTGCCTCCGTTGTCGCACTATCTTGCTCAGATGCCATTGTAACCATAGAGCATTAAAAACGACAAATCTAGTTGTTTCTCAGTGTCAAATTTTTTCACATTTTGCAGATGGTCGCACTCTCCTGCCTCGACGCCATTATAACCATAGATCAACAGCATATCTGGTTGTCATACCTAATCTCCAAAGGTTACCTACAGCACATTGTTGACACACTGACACACGACTCCAAACAACTGGAGTCACTGCTCAGCTCTCACTATGAACCGCTCAAAGTCCTCTACATATTTCAAGCTAAAATGGTATGATTTGCTTCATAATCAAAATGTATTCTTAAGAATTGTATTCTTCTGAAGTTTCAGGGTTATGTTAAGCTACATTCGTAACCTAGGGTGATGAAGTGTCTAAAAATTATTAGAACTATCCTTTACTTTTAGCAATGACTAGATAGTGATTTTAGAAATTATTGCATTTTGCATCTCAGCATTCTTGATTTTGGTCTGCCACGTGGTGTGTCACGTGTCATGATTGGCTGTTGCAGAGCTTGCTCAGCAGGATAGCCAGTTCCAGTCGAGGCTCATTTGCTCTCCTCCACTGCAATGTCATGGAACGACTGAGTAATTGTATGGTGCTGGACTTGAGGCCCAGCCTTGGCAGGTAAGTCCATGTAATTTTGAGGTCCAGCCTTGGCAGGTAAGTCCATGTAATGTTGAGGTAAGGACAAACACACGCTTATTCTGGCAGCTCATGCAGACCAAACTTTCTGCTCACCAATAATTGCAAATTTTATCTTTCTGCTAAGTTTGCATGTGGAGATGTGATTAGTCAATGTCTGTTATGTTAAGTGGCTATGTTTTCTTCAATGGTTCAGCAGAATTTGACAGAGCCTACATATTTCTTATACTAACTGACATATTGCACTAGTTTCCAAAAACTTGACCAAATATTGTTGAAATATCTTAAACTGAGATCATGAAAAAGTTAATTGACATTGTCTTAAAAATGGTAGGATAGTAGCGTTAAGAAGTTCCTGTCAATTCCGCTAGGCATCTCTAAAAGTCATTGGTTGCATATGTCCAAGCATTGTTGCCTCGTGAAGCTTATGACATGTGTTGTAAATCAGATGAGAGCGAACTTAATTGGAAACGTAGGCAAATGTTAACTGTTCTTGTTCCAGCTTTGAGGCGCACAGCCCCGGCACCTATGGTCTGGACATGATGGCCAGATACAGAGAGATATTGTTCCCTGTTCTACGATTCTGTCTCGCATCCATGACCTCACTTAGCAATGACAATCGACTTGCCGTAAATGAGGTAAGCTTTGTAATGGTGCCTCTAACGTGCCAGTGTCTCGGTGAGTTGTAATGGTCAGTTGGATCATTGGGGCTAATGCATTCTGTTGACTGTGTCTAAAATTTACTGACTAACTATGCTTTTGACTGATTTCTTATCATTGTGCTCTCTCATTATGCGCCCACATATCTATATGTGGTCACATATTGCTGTCAGCTCTGTGTGGGCATCCGGCGTCAGGAGCCGTATCTCCTAAACCCCTCACAGGATCTTGATGAGATTTGGCCGACGTGTTCCTATGAAGCTCACGACGGACGATGACGAATATTAGACCTCACCGACTACCGGTGTGCCCCCAAGTGGCAATTTTAGTTATGCTTACCTCTGTATGTTTGGAGGTCCTCAACGGATTTTCATAAAATTTGGCGGTTCGGCATCTATTAGTGATATGATGTCATCCTCCCGTTTTTGTATGGATTCGAAGTAGTTTGCGCCACCTAGTGGCCATTTTTACTGTTTTCGAGTCTGTTTTTTGGCATCTGCTGTTCTATCAACCAAACCGCTCTAGAGATGATTTTGAAAATTGGTATATATGCTCTTATTGTGAAGAGGGTGGCTGACAATGATTTTCTGACGACTTCGACTACTGTGGCACCTCCTAGTGGCAGTTTTCTTTGTTTTTGCATCCATGGCTGTATCTCCTAAACCCTCACAGGATCTTGATGAGATTTGGCAGATGTGTTCCCATGAAGCTGACGGATGACAACAAATTTCAGACCTCTCCGACAACTGGTGTTCCCCCTAGTGACAATTTTAATTTTTTGCATTTGCCTCTGTAGGTTTGGAGGTCCTCAGCAAATTTTCATAAAATTTGGCAGTTAGGCATCTATTAGTGAGATGCCATCCTCCCATTTTTGGACGGATTCGAGGTACTTTGCACCACTTAGTGGCCATTTTTACTGTTTTCGAGTCTGTTTTTGTGGTCTGCCTTTATATCAACCATACTGCTCTAGGGATGATCTTGAAAATTGACATATGATGTTCTTCTTGTGAAGAGGGCAGCTGGCGATGATTTTCCGAGGACTTGGACTACTATGGCGCCTCCTAGTGGCAGTTTTGTTTGTTTTTGCGCCCATGGCTGTATCTCCTAAATGTTCTTCAGGATCTTTATTGAATTTTGCTGGTGTATTTATGTGGAGTTGACAACAGAGGATGATGACTTTCGGACAGTTCAGGCTACCGGTGTGCCCCCTAGTGGCAATTTAATTTTTTACGTTTACCTCTGTATCTTAAAAGGTCGTCAATGGATTTTCATAAAATTTGGCAGTTAGGCATCTATTAGTGAGGTGACGCTATCATTCGGTTTTCGGTAACATTCGAAGCATTTTGTGCCATCTTGTGGCCATTTTTACTGTTTGAGTCTTGTTATTTGGCATCTGCCCCTCTGTCAACCAAACCACTTTAAGGATGGTTGTGGAAATTGGCATGTATGTTTCTAATGTGAAGCGGAAGTCTGACGATGATTTTCCGACGACTTTATCTACTTTGGTACCTTGTAGTGGCAGTTATGTTTTTTGTTTTTATATCCTCTTTGTAGCAATTTATTTTTTTTGTTTTCCTCTGTTTTCTCAGAATTTCCTTGACGGATTTTTATGAAATTTCGTAAATAGCTTTGATGACACATACAAGTCTTCAGATGGATTCGACATATTTTGCACCATCTAGTTTCCATTTTTATGTTCCAAATAAACAGCCCTAGAAGCACATCGTTTGCGGTGCATTCGTGGGCACATTTCAATGCTCCACGTTGCTCTTGTTTAGCAAATGGTTTGAACGTTGCATTGTTTGAAGGAAGCGTTGGTCCTACTGAAGTGAATACGGTGGAGCAAACACTGTGGTTAGCTTCAGAAGTTTGTTACTCAACACTGACTCTGTCTTGTTTATCTGAGCATTCTTTATTATTATCGGAATTCCTACAAGCATTAAATACAGAATATAAAGGGGTTTTATTAAAACATGACCAGTGTTTAATATTAGCTCCAACAGGATATATGTAGAGTTTATGCTTTCACTCTCACACAAATGTATATTTAATGTAAACAAATTTTTAGACTAATGTGTTTTTATGCATTGTAGTCTGTGCATTAATGTTTTGTTGCCAACTGTCCAGGTGATGAAGTTTGTCCTCTCCCACACTGACTTGTTCTGTGCTATCCTTGGTAACAGTCAAATGATTGACAGCCCAGGGTCCATGGAGGAAATGATGTTGGCAACTGGTGTCATCTGCCGAGCTATTGTTATCAGTAAGTCATATCATTTTAATCAGTGAATCATTACTTTAGCCTTTCACCTCACTCAGTCTCCTGTGCTAGATAAATTCGGTTTACAGTCGTTATAAGGTGCTGCTTTTGTTCAGTTTAAATATACAGTGGTATGGAATTTAAAGTTACCTCATGAAGTCCTGGTTTTACCTTATTTTATTCTCTTCCTCTTGAAAACTTGTAAAGGTTGAATGTTGACATACTCATTTAGTGAGGATTAGTCATGTTTTTGTGGTTTGACTTGTTTGAAGAACAAGTTATTGGCACTGACGGCATGAAAAGGCAGCTCGGTGCTCACAAGGTGGTGCTGATGACAAAATGTCCCTCTTTTTGACATGTGAAAAGATTTGAGGTCAGAAAACAGTTCAACAGTGTGGGGTGCTTGTGGTCTAGCAATCCTACGTGACTGTCTGAATGTATGTATTTTAAAGTGCCACCTACTGGTGAATTTTGAGTCAGCCACTGTGAAGGTTAGTAATACTTCACATGACTATGTCTACTGTTGATACGAGTAGAGGTCATCTAGCAACCAAGATTTTTTGTTTGGGGTTCGATAAGGCTTCGACAAGTAGGCTAAAGTCTGTTCTGATTTCCCCAATATAGAGCTAACTAAGGTGAAAATGTTTTTGTTAGTAAAAGCAATATAACTCTTCATTCTATTTCTGTGTTCTGTGTCTGGTGATCCAATCTCTGGACTTGTTACTGAAAGTGCAACTTACTTTAATTTTAATTATAATTTGTGTTCTGCTTTGGTATGAAGCTAAGATAAGGCCAGGAAAAAATTCTTGTTGATTATCCTTGCCGACGTCTGAAAATGCTGAAAGTTGAAAATTGAGTTTGAACTCAAAATCTAAAGTTTGATCTCAAGTTTTAAGGTTGAATTTAAGAGTTATCAAGTGCAAACATGGTTGTATTCGGACTTATATTAAAACGATGTTTGTTTCCCTCCTCTGGTTTATTGGCAATCCAACAAATGAATTGACCTTATATTCAGTTGTATCATGAAAATTTTTGGAACAAAAACTGATTATGCCCTGCCAATGAAAATTGAAAATATATTTTTTCTGTTTACCAGTCCAATTATTTAGATGGAGTGACAAATAGGAACTAATATTTTAAGCATGGTTCTACTTTGAATTTTGATGTAATTAAGTACAAAATCAATGACTTGCAAATTTCAAAAATAAGTTGAATACCAATTCAGAGACGTGATTTTGAGTCCTTCAGAGTTTCCTTGTCTCCTTACTCTCATTCCATGAGACATCATTAATGACCTGCCTTACTTAGGTTTTGTAAACAGTCTTGCCTGCAGCCAATCACTTCATTGTTTATGACTATATTTTGTATTAAAAAGTCAAACATGTGTCAAACAATAGACTAACCTATGATTTTTTAGAGAACGCCGATAATGACCTGACCTCAGCTCTTGGGGAAAACTATCCAGGTCAATTAGCAAGAATTGAGCGTCAACTTATGGCACTGCTGCCCAGGTGTCTCTCTCTACACTCTGTCAAACCTAAGGTCACTGGGTCTCCGAGCCGTGACCTTTCTGATTCTGATGTCAAAGGTCGCCAATTGACTGTGTTGGAAATTGTGTCCACAATTATTACGTACTGTACCACCACGTTGTCAAAATCTGGTAAGTTTGACTAGATTATATACAGACCTCATCCTCCAAGAAGAAACCTGAATTGTTAGTAGGAGGGACAAACAAAAAACAGAAAATGCATGCAAGAAATGTGAATGACAGTGTTGTGTTGGGCAGGATGATTTTTGTTTGGCATTAAATAGATGCTCCAATCAGTATTCTGTCCTGTGTATTATGTTCAAGTTCTTTTTGTCACATTACAAAGGTTTCAAGTATTATAGTTTTAATATTCTCTTGTTCCATACAAGTTCATTTATAGAGAATAAATTCAGGTTCTGAAAAGCTATGATTAAACCATAATTCCAGACAGTTGATATGGTGTTTGTTCCAATGCACATTTCAAAAACTGACATTTATTGCAAGATGAGATGGTATCATGATAAATCACATTAAGGCATTTGTAACCTCGTCCTTCTTGTCTGCCTTCCCATTTTTGGGCTCATCCCTCCCATCTTTTGGGCTCGTCGTTCCTATTTAAAGAATCGTCCTTTCCATTTAAAGAATCATCCTTTCCATTTAAGGAATCATCCTTCTCGTTTAAAGAATCGTCCTTCCCATTTCGTTTCTACCCTTCCCATTGTTTGGCTCCATTCATCCTACCCACAGTAACTGTTGTAAGTGCTCCTTTCCGGATGACTATGCCTACATGGTGTTAAAAAAAGATAACTTTGGTGTCTTGAATTTGTTCTCTTTGATAACTGGCTGTGTTAATTCTTTATTTGCTAAAAGAGTTTCCATGAGCTTTTAAACAACACTGCACGTATAAGTCTAGACGTTATCTGAAACGAATTTCAGAATCCAGTATTATGCAAATTCTGTAACTGTAATAATAATTACAAATTTATTTTCAGGCATGTGCACAAGTCATGTTCTATTTGCCCCAAATCTCACTGATGGAACTCTTCAAAGTTTGAAGTCATATACAGGTCAGTTTACCATTGCTGCTACAAGCGCTCTTTGAGTGCAAAATGCACTCCTGCTGATGGCCAGTGACAGCATTTTTGTGAGTGAAGCAGTGTTAAATTGTAATATCCCAAGATTACATATGTTTAGTGCATATTATACCTAGACAGTACATATTCAGAGATTTAACTTGGACAGTCTCTTGGCATCCCCAACAGGTTCAATTAAATAATTCCCACTTTATATTTCAAGTCACTTAGGCTGATCCTGACCAAGGCCGTTTCAAAACTGTCTTCATGTTTGTGTCGGTGACAAGGAGCCAGTACTGAATAACTGTTATATAAACTGTGTTGATATTGCAGAAACTCCCCGTCATTTGCCCACTGGAGGTCAGCCTAATCTGGCGATCATCACCTATGCCATACAGTGGTGCACTAGTCACTTCATGGCCGTCTTTGAGAGCCACAAGCAGACGCTACGCAAACTGAACACGTTGACGCAGCTGACGTCAGAGGAGCTGAAAGAGGTCAGGAGTTGTTATCCGTTTAATCTTGCTTTTGGGAGCATGCATTGGTTTTTACCATGTAGGTCCTTGCTATTGTATGTGGGGCTGTATCTACGTATAAAGGTTCTTGCACCTATGTGTAAAACTTAATGAGTAAAACTGTTGATCATGTTTAATGTCATGATCAGTGAAGGTTGTTTTTTTTCTTACACTGTGATGTTTGAAAAAATACTTACAATGAATGAGAAATACTAAAAACATCAATTTTCAGGCTTGTACGAGAGCCGCACTCAGCACGTGAAGGTGAAGTTTAGGTACATTTTCTTTTTGATACTGGTGAATGAGTCTCAGTGTATCACTTTTGGAGGTCATGCCTTCAGGAATACTGGATAAGAAGCACTTAAAGCTATAGGTGCAGAGGTCATTTTACAGAAAATTGATCTCAGTGTGATCAAGAGATCATAAAGTATCAGGATATATTTGTTGAAATTCGTAATTTTGGATATTAACAAAAATTTTCTTGCCACGCATGAATGCTGCTGTTAATGCAGTGTTAAAATGCTAATACTGGACGTGAATATTACATTTAAATCAAATTATGTTGGAAACTGGTCAGTAAGAAAAATATAGGCCTCAAATTTTCCCAGGTTTGTTTTATTGATGACAGCAGTGTGGTCGTCATTCTCTATCTGTTTCAAACCTTGATCTGTGTCTTCCAGTTGTCTGGAGCGGAAACGACAGACAAACTGTCGACACACCAGCGACAACAACGGGTGAAAAAGCAGCTATTGGCAAAGATTGCGAGATTGGATCAAGAAATCAAGTTGTCACTTTGTATCCTTCCTGTTGTATTAAAGCATGCCATTAATCAATGGTGACATATTGACTGTAACTGAGAAGCTGCATTAACGATAGTGTGGGAAATTTCTGGGATTTTATCTTTGCTTTTTTAACTCTACTGTACAATCTTTCTCTATATTGAAATCTTAGTCTTAGCCTAAGTCTTCTAATGAAAGATTGAAAGGTGGTTTTAATGAATTAAGACTATACTAATTTTTTTTTTAGTTTTTTGGCGTTTGATTCTTGTATTGTTAAGGCATACCAAAAATATAATTGAATAAACAACCGGTTTGTAAAATAAACATGAATTTTTTTAATTTTAAAGTTACATTTATCAAATTCTTTGTTTCTCTCCATCAGTAGAGCACCATATTTTCATCGTAGAACATTCGACTTTGTCCGTCGAACGGAAATTGTCAGGTTGAGGTAGTTAGTTAAGTGTTGTGATAAGCTAGAAAATGTTGTAAATACAACCCCCAGTAATAATTAGAAAACCTAAATGAACACTATGTTGACAAATTCGTAAGTTAAGTTAGTCTTTTCAATTCTAACACGAAAGAATTTGAATTTTTCTGACTAAAAAGTTTGTTGGCACCGTGAGGAATTGAGGCTGGCCCGAACAGGGGTAATTATTGAGACGGGTGAAAGTGATGGCATTTGACGCACCTGTGTTTAAGTCATTACTTTCTTGTTTTATTGTATATAATTACTATGCCATTAGTAGGATTATCTGAATAGCTCAATATACCTAAACTAACAAAAAGTGTACTCAAGACAGGCTTTACATCAGTTTTGGGCATTAGGAGATATGTGTGCCCCATTGTCTCACAAAGAGACCTGTGCAGAGCTTGGGATTTTCCTCTTTTAAAAGGTTTCGATTTCCTCTGTTTTCATCTTTTATCATTATTTTGACTTTATTCATGCAAAAACGTTTATTTCAGTAAAATTTTGTAATGCAGATAATATCTATCACACAAGCCTATTTATTTATGGAATGATACATCACCTGGAAATTTTTTCTCGCTTGCCACTGGTCATTCCAAGCCCTGCCTGTGATTCTATGTTGGGTATTCCATTTCCCAAAATAGTGTAACAGCTACAGACTGAAACGGATATAATGAAACTTTCTGGCTTGTAGGATAACTGTGGAAGCAGAAGATGTATTGCTTAATATTGTACCTTCAACACTGACCAATGCACTTTGTTATGCCTATGACTTGGCCGTTATACTTGACATTCTGTCCAACCTTAATTCCTACCTCAGATATCACCGAGAACAGTTTATACATTCTTTGGCGCCACCTGGACTATTATTTGGTGCGCTATGCCTCAGCAGATTCGTTGGAATCGCAACGACGTCATTCACAGAAAGGGATCAGAAAGTTGCAGGGTAGGGTTGTGTTGACTCTCTTTGTTGTGGGCAATATTAATTTCAGTGCTGAATGTGAGGAGAGGATATATAGACCGTGTTAGTTCCTAAAGTTAATGTTAGGCTTGAAAGTTTGATTTTGATTTTTGTCACACTGTGAAATAAAAACCCTGCAAGCTTTTAGTGGGTATTAACAAAAAGAATCTATGGTATTTTTTCTAAAAGTGTTTAAAATGTTATTAATAAAATCAATTTGGGTTTTCATGAAGATTTGTAAAATTGATGTTTTGCGACTCTGTGCTTTTTATCGCTTAAATTTTTTCATCTATCTGTATCTATACCGTAAGCCAAATTCTGTTAAGCCACAAAGGTTCCAAGACCACTGCGTCTATCACGTCAAAACTCTTGCATGCTCATAGACATCAGCCCTGGCATGTCACTGTTTTGGCACAAATTTGACTGGCTTCTCCTTTTTTATGCACCCACATATTTATGTACAAGAGCAACGTGGGGCATTAAAATGTGCCCACGAATGCACCACAAACGTGCTTCTAAGGGTTGTTTATTTGTAGCATACAAATGGCCACTAGATGGCGCAAAAATGTCGAATCCATCCGTAAACTGGAATATGCCATTGCTTCTTTAATAGAAAGTTATTTATCAAATCTCATAAAAATCTGTCGAGGAACTTCAGCGAAACAAAGAACAACGGGGAAAAAATGAAATTGCCACTAGGGGGCACAGCGTTAATTGGATTCACCTGAAATTCGTCTGTTATTAGCTTCATATAAGTACACTTACTAAATTTAATAAAGATCCTGAAGTGGGTTTATGAGATACAGCTATGGGTGCAAAACAAAACTACCACTAGGAGGCGCCACAGTAGTCGAAGTCATTTTGAAACGTCCTCTTCACACTGAGAACATATACGCCAATTTTGAAAATCATCCTTAGAATGTTTTGGTTGATAGAGCAGTGGACGCAAAAAACAGACTCGAAAACAGCAAAAATGGCCAGTAGGTGGCGCAAAGTACCTCGACTCCATCCAAAAACTGGAGGATAGCGTTATTTCCCCAATGGATACTTATACCTCAAATTTTATGAAAATCCGTTGAGGTCCATTGAGGATACAAAGGTAAACGTAAAAAAACTAAAATTGCCCCTTGGGGCACACCAGCATAGTCAGGTCTGTCCGAAAGTCGTTGTCGTCCGTTGTCAACATCATATAAATAGTTCTTAAGTTAGTAAAGATCATGCAAATGGTTTAGGAGATAAAGCCATGGGTGCAAACAAAGTGCCACTAGGAGGCACCACAGTAGGCGCAAACTACGTCAAGTCCATCTGAACACGAGAGGATTGTGTCATCTCACTAATAGATGCCTACTAGTACATGTCAAATTTTATGAAAGTCTGTTGAGGACCTCCAAAGATACAGAGGTAAGCGTAAAAAGAATTGCTACTAGGAAGCACACCGGTAGTCTGAGAGGTCTAAAATTCGTCATCAGCCTCATAGGAACACATCTGCCAAATCTCATCAAGATCCTGTGAGAGGTCTAGAAGATACAGCTGTGGACGACAGACGCCCACAAGCCCGGGCAGACGGAGATGATGGCAATATGTGACCACATATAAGTATGTGGGCACATATTAAATATGTGGCTTCATTATGCCCTCATCCCTGTCTGTCAGGCATCCATCCGGCGTATGCTACTCTTTCTCCAAAACCCTTGGTTGTGTGCCCCCTAGTGGCAATTTTAGTTTCTACGTTTACCTCTGCATTTTCAAAGGTCTTCAACGGATTTTCATTAAGATTTGGTTGACAGTCATCTATTAGTAAGTTGAAGCTATCCTCTTATTTTCAGATGGTTTTGAGGTATTTTGGGTGTGGCCACTTTTAATGTTTTCGAGCATGTTTTTTTGACGTCCCCCCTATCAACCATACCACTCTAAGTATGACTGCGAAGACAATGGCTGATGATGATTTTCTGATGACTTTGACTACTGTGGCGACTTCTAGTTGCATTTTTTGCACTCATGGTTGTATTTCTTAACCGTCTTCAGGATCTTTATCAAATTTAGCAAGTGTATTTATGAAGTGGACTACCAATGATGACAACTTTCGGACGGATTCGATGAATGCTGTGTCCTCTTGTGGCAATGTCATTTGTTTCTCTGAAGTTCCTTGATGGGTTTTTATAAAATTTGGTAAATAGCTTTCTATGAAAGAAACGGTGACATGTTCCTGTTTTCAGACGGATTCGATGTATTTTGCGCCATCTAGTGGCCATTTTTACTGTTTCTAGTCTGTGGCCTCTCTTTCAACCAAACCACTCTAAAGATGATTTAGAAAATTGGCGTTATTACCGTACTCGTCTGGGTTATCGCCCAGGGCGCTTAAATTGGGAATCTAAAAAAACTGGGCGTGGGCGGTACGCCAAGCATGGGCTGTTAAAATTGAAATTTTTGAAAAGTCAAGAGTTGGTGCTTACTGCATAAAGGACTGATTTTACCCTCATTGAGCTACACTGACATCGGACTTTAAGCACGTCAGTTGTTAAAATACATGTTGGTAGACTGAAATAACGCACTTCGATGGGCTGAAGTAGAGTAGCACACACGATACAGTGGCGCCGTGATCCCGAGCGTGAGTGGGTTTTTACGTACCTCGGTCGCTGCTCGTCATGTCTTGGAACTGAGGTATTTTTACAGATAGACGTGCCTTCAGTAGGAGAAAAGCAAGATCACGCTAGACTACGCTAGATCGCCATGTATTACTAGGAAGCAGGTGATTTTGTTAAGATATGCTGCCCCTAGTTACTTTGGCAACCAAATGTGCTAATGATTGACGGCAGGTCTTTCTTCTAATTACTTTGAACCTAGTTTGAACAATGTAACATTTTATATACGTTGTATATTTCTGTGTTGAACAGTGAACACCCACTGCCCAGAATTTGTTCAAAGCATGTGCTCAATAATCGGACCATACTACTATTGAGCAATAGGGGTGGTCAGTCGACTGCGAAAATAATGAAGCAAAAATGCATCATGTAAAAAGCAAAATCACATCATGTAAAAAGTCACCAGGCAAATCAAGAGTTCAAAAAATAAGTTTTTGACCATGTAGATGTGGATAGAATGTTCGTCTTGTGCTTAATTACAAGTGGATTTCTTGCGCTGTTGCTTTTGGTTAGGCGCATTTTGGTGTCAGGAGTGAGTAATTGAAAACGTGCATTTAACGAAGACACAGAACAATGGCCCGTATCTGCTTGTATTTAAAACAATGCATCCAAAATAATGTCGGTGGAGTTTCCAAAATCGTTGGTCATGTACCAGCCGAGTGTGCTCATGTTTTTTTATTTCATTGCTCTGGGTGGTGATGTTTTGTGTACTGTCACGGGGAATCCAGAAAGGTAGGGTACGGACTTGAAATTCATATCAAGTACCGCTTCGTTGGTTCTTCCATGGCAATGAAATACATTCGACAAGTGCTGTCTCAGTGATCAGTACATACTGACATGAGTTCCGCGCTTGAGCCAAAGGGAACATTTGTGTCTCCTTCAGTAAAGAGCATGAGGTTACGGGTATTTTACCGCCATAGTAAGGCATGTTCCTGTTCCGCTAAAACTGATTGGTTGTCATTGAAAGGTAAGCGGGTTGCGCACGTTTTGGGATCTTTGCGAGACGAACGTTCACAAAAGCACACAGACTTTTAAGGTCTTGATCATAAAAAATGAGGTTAGGCGCTAAGCCGAGCATGAGCGGTAACCCGGACGAGTACGGTATGTTTCTACTGTGAAGAGGACGACTTAGACATCTGTGGCCCCTCACAGTGGCAGTTTTTTGGGTCTATGGCTGTGTCTCCCAAACCCTCTGCAGGATCTTTATTAAATTTGGGACTTGTATTTTATATGAAGTTGACAATGGACGACGACGATATATCGATGGATCCAATTACCACTGTGCCCCTATTGGCAATTTTATTATTTTTTGTCCTTTATATCTTTGAAACTATTTGGCAGATTTTGACTACTGCTGTGGTTCCTAATGGCAATTCTATTTTTGTATCTTTGGAGTTTTCAGACTAATTTTCTTGAAATTTGGCAAGTCGCTTTGAGAGAGTGACTTCTTCCCATTTTCAAATGGGTTCAATGTATTCCATTACGTCTAATGGCCATTTTTATGGTACTAATTAACACCCCTAGCTATTACGTCTAATGGCCATTTTTATGGTACTAATTAACACCCCTAGCTGCACACCGTTTACGGTGCTGCCGTGGGTGCATTTCAACGCTCCACTTTTCTCTTGTTATATATCTTTGAAAAAATGGCTGTTCTTTCATTCCTCCCAACCCTCTATGGAATGAAATAAGGCAATTCTTCAAACTTTTAGTCTTTTAGGGAAATGTTGTTCTGTGTATGGTCATCAAGTGTGCTGATCCTGAAAATGACTTGGATAAAAAAGTAACCGTTTCTACTTCAAACCTTAAATGTTTACAAGAGGCCATGTTGTGCCCATGTGAGCCCCACATGTATAACTAATGGCCGGAGCTGACCTTATCTCTATTTTCCCAAAAGTGTAGTGGCGACCTTTATTCACCAGCAAAATCACAAGCAGTGCATGCTTACTCCCACTGACCTACATGCGTATGGTGCCCAAGCTACTGCCGCTTACCAGTGTTACTTATTGGTTTGCACATGTCCATTCTGACATCCTGAGTGTGAACCATATGCTGAAGTCTGTGTATATTGGGAGTCCTTTGTTACCAGTCATTTAGTTGGAGCTGAACTTGTGTACTAAGTTCGAATAATAAGCCAGAAGTAACGAATTGACTAGTCCTAGTGCATTCTTTGGTGTTTCCTTGGAACACAATCTTCTGACACGAGATCAAATTCAGGGGAGGTAACTGGGATGATATGACAGACATTATGTGTCTTCAATGAGCGCTTGATAGTGTCCTGCTTGCATTGAAAAGGTCTTCTTTTTTGTTCAACACTTCGCTAATTACTCATGTGAAAAAATATTGACCCTTCTTTCTAATTTCTTCCCTTGGCACTGACAGTAATGCACTTTCTTTTCAAATATACATTATACTCTGATTTGGGCATACAGTTTTTACCTAGAATCTAAGATTCTATTCTGTGTCAAGCTTTCAAACAAAAAATTTAGTCGTGTATTCAACAAAGATTTGATAGGGTGGATGAAGCAGTATTCAGAGTTATCCTACACACATATGATTTAAATAACTGGAAAAAATTGCTTAATACAGTGCTGAGAAATATTAAAACGAGTTTCTTGATATCAATTGGTATTGCTTTTGATACTCTCTGTTCATTGTGTGTTTGTAGTGTTGGCTAAAGGCCTATTTACGTAAAAAACATATTTATTTATTTGCTACTTACAACTTGAAACCTTTTTCATTGCTTGGTACTAGCTGATTAGTATCTTGGCAACTGTGCATTTTTAATTCATGGCAGTTGCTATGACTGGTGAGCGAATCTCACTAACAGTTCACTCAGTCTGCAGCTAGTTACAGTTACTGTGCAAGACTTCTTGATACTTGAACCTTTTTGAACCAGACTGCCCTCAATCATTTTGAGCCTTTTGATATTACCTAAGCTATTATACTGATAGGACTGGTGTGTCTGACAAACAACTTCATGCAAATAGTATTACATCATACCCTCAGTCTAGACAAGATATCTGCACAGTCATGGTGCTTGTCTTTTTGTCAACACATTTGCTGTGTACATGATCTGAAGCACGACTCTTTTGACTCGACTGACTCGTGTATCATGCACTGTTTGTGCACCTGAGTTTCTGAAATTTTATTGAGTGTGATTACTCTACTTGAAATACAACTTTTTTCAAGATCTTTTTTACGAATTCAAAATGGAACTTGGGGTTATGGTATACCTCGATGTGAAATATTTTAATTTGTTTTACGCTCATCAATTTATTTCAATGATCAAAGAAAAATGCGACTAATCTCAGGTGGCAATTTTTTTCACTTGCGCTCATTGATAAAAAAATACACTCATGCTATTACTGCAAGGTTGCGTTAACTAAAAAGTTTTTGTTGAAGAGTATGACTGCAACTGATATATCTCTTTCTGTGAAATTTAATTTTTAATTATCTTGCTTGAGGTCTTGTTTTTACTTCACTCCTTTTTATTCACCCTCATGTGCATAATATATGTCTGGTGTCTACTGCTGTATCTCCTAAATCACAGGATCTTCATGAAATTTGACAACTGTACGCCTATGAAAGTAATGGCAGAAAACTATAACTTTAGAATGTATCTAACTACAGCTGTGACCTCTAGTGACAGTTTTATTTTTATGTTTGGCTCTGTATCGGCACAGTTCTGCGACAGTTTTTTTACAAAAATTTGGCAAATGTGATTATTTGTTGAGATGATAATGACACCTCAATTTTCGACAGATTAGGATTCAGCACCTCCTAGTGATCATTTTTATGCGCCCACATATTTATATGTGGACGCATTATGCCGTCATCTCTGTCCGTCCGTCCGTCCGTCCGGGCGGCGTCCGTCCGGCGTCTGGCGTCCGGCGTCCGCTGCTCTATCTCCAAAACCCTTTGACATACGTTCATGAAATTTGGCACATATGTTCCATTCATGAATGGGACGGCATGTGCGAAGTTTCGGATGGATCCGACTACCGGTGTGCCCCCTAGTGGCAATTTTAGTTTTTTACGCTTAGCTTTGTATCTTCAAAAGTCCTGAACGGATTTTCATGAAATTTGGTATGTAGGCACCTAGTAGTGAGATGACGCTATCCTGCCGTTTTCGGATGGATTCGACATAGTTTGCGCCACCTAGTGGCCATTTTTAGTGTTTTCGAGTCTGTTTTTGTGCTTCCACCCCTCTATCAACCAAACCGCTCAAAGGATGATTGTGAAAATTGGCATGTATATGCTTACTATGTAGAGGATGGTTGACGATGATTTTCCGACGATTTCGACTACTGTGGCGCCTCCTAGTGGCAGTTTTGTTTTTTTGCGCCTATGGCTGTATCTCCTAAACCGTTCGCAGGATCTTTACAAATTGTGTAAGTATATTTATATGATGTTAACAACGGAAGATGACGACTTTTGGTCGGATCCGACTACCGGTGTGCCCCCTAGTGGCAATTTTAGTTTTTTACGCTTACCTTTGTATCTTCAAAAGTATTGAACGGATTTTCATGAAATTTGGTATGTAGGCACCTATTAGTGAGATGACGCTATCCTACTGTTTTCAGATGGATTCGACGTAGTTTGCGCCACCTAGTGGCCATTTTTACTGTTTTCGAGTCTGTATTTTTGCGTCCACCCCTCTATCAACCAAACCGCTCAAAGGATGATTGTGAAAATTGGCGTGTATGTGCTTACTATAAGGAAGACAGCTGACAATGATTTTCAGACGATTTGGACTACTGTGGCGCCTCCTAGTGGCAGTTTTGTTTTTTTGCGCCCATGGCTGTATCTCCCAAACCGTTTGCAGGATCTTTACTAAATTTAGCAAGTGTATTTATGTGATGTTGACAACGGACGATGACGACTTTAGGATGATTCTGATTACCGGTATGCCTCTAGTGGCAATTTTAGTATTTGCCTCTAGTGGCAATTTTAGTATTTTACATTGACCTCTGTATTTTCATAGGTCTTCAGGTGTATACTTTGTGTTACTTCGTGACTGTGAAGGAAAAGTTCCAAGTAGAAATTTGTTTCTGGCATTCTAATGCTGTGCTAATCTCGTATGTTGGTAAATTTGTTTTTAATTCTATGTTTCTGTGGTGCTTTAAGCAACTGGTGTATAGGATGTGCTTGTATTATGAAGATTACTCACATTTTACCCCTAGCCTATTGAGGAGACAATGACCTTGCCTTTCCATTTTGCAAAGTATGCCCTCTACTGGCCACTTTATGGTACCAATAAACAACCCTAGAAGGATACCGTATGCGGTGCAATTGTGGGCGCATTTCAACGCTCCGCGTTGCTCTTGTTATTATTTTCGAATCTTGCTGTATCATCCTTCTCTGCACAAAGAACGATAATGAAATTTCTCAATATTCATATGGAGGAGAAATCCATTGAGGCTGATTTTTGACTGATTTGAAATATTGTAGCACCCCCTAGTGGCAATTCGATTTTTTGTCTCTGCCTCAATAATATCTACCAAGTTCCTTGATGTGTTGATATTTTCCTATTGAAGAGAGTACTGCTTATACTGATTTCAGAAGTCCCCTAATGGTAATTTAGGATTTCTTTTTGTATGCCTCAGTATCTGGTACTAAATTCATTGATAGATCTTCATGAAATTTGTTAATAATGAGCATGGTGGCAATAGTCAGTTCCAGATTTTTAGAACCAGTTTGATGCCTGTTATTCAGTGGAGGAAACTGGTTCTCAAAATGTTGGGACTCCTGTAAGTGCTTGTAACTGGACACAGTGGTACTGTTTGGTGCAACCTCTAGCTGTTTACTGCAGCATCTATCGAGTTCTTTGGACCTTTATAAAGTCTAGCATGTTTGACCATATCGATGTGGCTACTGTGGCGCCCCTTAGTGGCAAATTATTGCATCTACTGTAACATCTACCAAATTCATGAATAGGTCATCATGAATTTTGAACTACATGTTCCTAATGAGGAGAGCACAACTGGTGTTGATTTTCCAATGAATCCAACTATGGTGGAAATGTTTGACAGTGAACACCTCTTATATCCTCACCGTATGCCATGTACATGGTGGGTGGTGCATATCAACACTCTGCATTGCTGTTCCATTTGTGTTTGTATTCCTTTACTTTCATTCAGTTGGTCTGGTAATATTCCTTACTGTGATAGGATTTTATTCCCGTTACCAGCTCAAGTCATCCAATGCATCGGGTTGTCATTTTCAATTTCATAGTTTTTGAATTGTTATATGTTTTTTGAACTCGCAATTTTAGGGTTGATCAACTCCCAATAAATGAGGAAGCATTTGCTTGAGCTGATGGTGGTTTCAATGCTCTTGTTCGTCACATAAATAGAATCCTATCACGGTAAGGAATATTATGATTCCAATTTGATGAAAGTTATAGGCATAATTCAATTACTGTGTTTGCCTTAATAAGCGCCCATGCCCCCAAAGCGCCCCCCAGGCGTTTTCAGACTTCGCTAATATAAGCACCCAGCCCATGAACGTGTATACATGCGAAAAATGCCTTACCTACAGTTCTAAAATTCTACAATATTGTCTTCAATTTTTCAATAATATCCGACAGTCCTAAAAAAATCATTGTGTACGGAATTTGAAGACCATGAGCCTCGACGCTATGTTGGTATTTAGCCATGACTAAACACTTCAAACTTTCGCAGAACTCAAAAGTTTTGCTGATCTTGCGAGGAACGTGTCCCATTATGGTCAGGCCTTTCAGAACAGACGCAGTGTACTTGTCAACAGGATTGTATTGTATTTTTCCCGTACAGGAATCCAGATTTCATTGTACGCTTGAAGACTACTAAAAAAAACTTGACCTGTGTTAGAAGCACGTGGCCAGGCAAACTTCAAAACAAACGTCACGTGACAACAACATTCATGTTCGGCCACAATTTTCTGGTGTTGCGGGGTGCGATCTAGCGCAGATTTGGACTTAATCTGCTGTTAATCCCAACTCCACAGGAACTTAAAAATCTTAGGGATGCAATTTGGAAAACTTAAGGAGGATTTCAGATAATTTGTTGAGTCGAAACTGTATTTTTATTCAAGAATTCAAGTTGCCCTATAGACGATTGCGAGGCAGCATGGCATCAGTTGGCGAGTTTTCGCCCTGGGATTTCCACACCATTTTCTGATAAAGGATGGTAATTTAACAACGAAGTTTGAGAGCAATGCACCATAATAGATCAAGTTTGAGTCTAATTCTGGAATAAAAACTTACAAAAATTATCGACGTTGCGTCCGGATCTCACGGACTCAAACTTGATCCGTTTTCTCAACGGGATGTCTCAAAATTTTTCATGCTTTTAATGCACCACAATCTTGTGGAACGTCTGTCATAGGTTACAGATACTCCGCAGAGCGTAAATTTGTTTAATCTTTGCTTCAGATTTCAACCATTTTGGAGACCGGGTTTCAACCGCCTTAGGCTACAATAAGCGCCCCCCTCCCGAACTGAATTTTTCTGGGTGCATATTAGGGTGAATACGGTGTTGTTTTCAGCGTGATAAACAATGTGAAATATAAATTTAATTGTATTGTTCTGCAAAAAGGGAAAATAACTGCAGACTGAAGGGATTTGGTGGTTTACACATCTATCTGCTTCTCGACTGATGGTGCGAGTTGTCGTCTTTTTATTTTAGGTGGATCCATGAGCAGTCTAGAGGTGTCTGCTGCAGGGGACCTGAGTAGTCTGACAAGCATCTCTGTATCAACTATTGAGCAGTTGAGGGAGGAGGCAGTTAGTGTACTAAATGAAAGTTTTTACAAGAAACTCAACGAAATAGAACAGGTAAACACATTTACTGTCAGTGTACCTTGATCTTAAGTGACTTCATGTACTCTGAAAACGTTCAAAGCAAGATGGATGCTTTATCGTGTTATTGCACAGCTCCCAATAACTGGCATGGATTAGCATTTTTAGGTTATAATAAATAATTAATTGCAGGCATATACAAGTTTTACCAGATGTGCGTATCCTGCTAAGGTGAGCACGTTGCACTGATTACCTGGAACCATTTTGGGTTATGGTTGATTTTCTGGCTGTCAACCCTAATTAGATGTCATGAAACAGGCTAAGCCTTCGCCTGGGTTTTATAGGAAAGACAAATGTCATGCCCCTGAAGATTTTGAACTTGTTATGCGCATATGATTTATAATTGCACAAGTCAGAGAAGTGGCATGTGAAGGTGGGAGCAGGTTCCAAATTCTGGAAGGGTGTAGGATATGAAAATGAGCATTTTTGTTATTGTTTATGCTCACATTGTATAGATACAACATTATAACACCACAAGTTGTTTGGCTTATACACCCGCACTCATGGGGCCTCCCAAGACTTACATCTAAGTCAACAAATAAAAGATGCTTGGGAGTCCATTTATTTGCAAATTTTGTAGAATATGTATTTTCTCTTATGTAATACTAAAAAAATCTGTATTTAACACAAGTTTCATTAATCTTGATATAAATGATATTTAAGTTCAGTACATATTGTGTTGAAAACTTGCTGAAGAGAATATCCTGACATGAAAAAATAAGAAATTTTACTTTTTGTGGACTGGAGCTGGTTTTTGCACATCTTATCCTTGTCCTAATTTTTCAGTCTGTCATGCAACTAGGTCAACCGGGTGCTCAGGTCAGTCACTCATGACCTGCTTACACAATGTCTGAAGTCTGAGCTCTATAGCAGATGTTAGGTGGTTGACTGATAACTATGTCTGGGTCATTTCAGCATTTTTATCTATATTGCTATCTAAGTTTGTTTTTTTGTAAATAATTGTAAGTAATTTATTTAGTGATTACAACACTGATCACTAACAGAATTAAGGCAGATACTGCACAGAGACATTTAAAAGAAATATACTCGACCGACTGTAGAAATAGTAATCTAATTAGAGTTTAAGAAAATTTGAAAATAATGAAACATGAAATAAACTACAACACTTTGCCAGCAACAATATCCAGGCCTGTACTTGGACTTGTTACAAAATTTGAGGATCAAGATCATTCCATAGCTTACCAGCTCTGTTATGAAAGCATCGTTTTTGATTGTTGAGGGAAGATTTGGCCAATCTGCTATGGGTCGGGTTTACAAAAACAGTATTATCACACATTAGGTAGACATGAGTTAGTTTGTTGTTATACTTGAACATTAGTGAACACTGAGGTATGAAAACATGCCCCCTTATCCAGTCTGTGCCAGTTGACTATGAAAAAGCATGTTTATTATTAAATGCATAGCAAACATCAGTTGTATTATATCTTTCTGATTACAGTGTTATGCAAAAGGCAAATCTCGCTTTGGATTTATTGGTGGTTTGGTGCGCAGGATTAAACGGATGATTAGACTACAAACATAACTATGGTAACCTTTTGTTTGTGATGGTATTATTGTTGATATTGCTGTTATTGTTATTATTATGTTTTGGGATAGACTTGGAAAACTAGCCTTGAAAGTAACTTAGTTTAACTTTTTCGTATTGTTTGCTGTTGAATCATTATGCACTCCAGCCTGCAAAATATCAGTTATTCTGTAAAAAGCTCTGTTTGCGATAACATTTCCAGATGCTAGCCAAAATGCACTGAAAGAAGTCTGCCAAAATGCACTTTGCTTTGTGAGAAAGAACTTTCATGTTGCGTACATTTTTGCTCAGTTTCTCGTTATAGTCACCCTTTTAGGCAGAAAACATGAAAGCTTATGATTTTGTTGCCTTTGATCAAATTGCCTTGTATTCAGACAAAATGACCCAGAATCCTTTGTCCTGACAACTAAGCAGAAGACAAATTCATCATCACAATGGAGGAAAATTAACAGGAATTGATTTAGTATCATGGTTAAGCCATTCTGTAATTAGAATTTTGCCATGTAAAAAGTGGTCACCACTAATTTATGTTGTTGACAGAATTTGATTTCACAGCGGGAAACTGGTACTTTGTCTGATTCCTTCCTCTTGTACTGTAAATGGGAGGCATGGATTTAGTGCCATGAGAAGGGATGAGATAAGAAAGAACTTCAGAATAATGTTCCATAAAATAGGGCAGTCCTAAGACAACATATATACATTGTATCATTTGTTGTTCACTACAGGAACATAGCAACTGTTGCAGTGCATTGACATTTAAGTTTAGTGTTCTTTGTTATGACTGGTAGTTACAGACAAGGATTGGAGGAAATCACATGTAGTGATTAATACAATAATTGGACTTACCATCCCTCTGTTACCCCGTCACTGGGCAGGCTGAATTAAAGCATTTAGAGTTGGAGTTTTGGAATTGTATTAATTGCTGGTGCTCACTGTAATTGACTTGTTACCATGAAAAGGGAGTAAAACGGTTCAAATAAATGTGCAACTTTATCTGGCTGACTTGCTTGATTTAGTTTCTTTGTGGCTGCTGGATATTTTTACACCCTGGATAAACTGTTGCGCAACTTAAGCCTACTTGCTATATTTAGCTTGTTTGTGACTGCTGGATATATTTTATACCCTGGATAAACTGCAACTCTATTTTATACCCTGGTCAATCAACACCTGCAGTTCCTTTTATTTTTCAAACCTTGGCCTCAATTTATGAGCCCAGGCCTTGAATAGTACTGCAATTTTAATTCTGACCCTGATAAACCGTTGACTGAATTTCTGCTTTTAGCATTGAAAATGTTTGAGAGAACCTCCATGTTCTTGTAAGGGGGTGTATGCTAGTTATTTTTGTCCCTTGTGCAACAAGGAAGTGGTAAATCTTGCTAATATGTAGGAATTTTGGCATTGAATTCCTACATGGCTGGTGAGAGGTACCAATAGTTGCCAGGAGTTGAACTAGAGTGGTCTTGAAGTTGCATGGAATAAGTCTTGAACTACCCTCAAAAGTCTTTGTACAAACCATGTTAAGAGAAAACATTACTTTTTACAACTGGTGTAATTCAAGTTAGGTTGTTACTTGTATGAAAAAAGGGAATTTTTCCACCCACAGACAACATGTAATTATTGCCGTGAGTCATAATAACTACACTCCAAGATTAAGGTGCATGTGTGTTACTTGTTTGAAAATGCATAGTTTTCATCCATTTGTTGGTTTTTAATTGAATTGAAGTTATGTGGTTCAAGTTTCATTACCCTACTAAAAGCATTTTGCAAATTACAACACTACTTTAGAAATTCACTTAATCAGAGAATTAAATTGGCCACAATAGTAGTAAACAAAATGTAGCGATATTGAAATCAGTTGCCCAGATATATTCAGGGCTTGGAATTTTCCTCTTTAAGAGGATTTTCTCTTCTTTGGTTTCCAGTTTTCTCTTTTGTCTCTTTTTTGTCATTAATTTGACTTTATCTTGTGAAAATGTTTATTTCAGTTAGATTTCACAAACACAATAAACTATTTCTACCCGTATTACACAAGCCTATTTATTTGACGTAACGTTACGTCACCTGGAAAATTTTCCTCTTTTTTGTCATTGATCACTCCAAGCCCTGTATAATGTTAACTCGATTTCTAGGTGGTAATATCATCTTTTATGTTTATCTACATTACTGAAATCAAATGTAAGAAATTATTTCCAGTGTACATTCTTACATACTTATGAACTTTTTTTACTTCAGTATTATTAGCCATTGCCCTGCTTTAACTATTTATCAATGAACTGTTGTTCACAGAAATGATAATTAGCGGCTTGTTCATTGTTTCATTGTGTATATTACAGAATAAAGCATGATGCCACCATGGTCGTCATCATCTTCATCATGAATTTCTAATGACAGAAGGATGCTATGTATCAAGTGGCAATATTGTACCCCCGGAAGTATAGTAAAGAACATAAGGTGCCCATATGTAGGGAGTATGATGGCTGCGAGTGCAAACCTTCCCTAGCAGTTAAAGTTCTGTGATGCGTAACTGAAGAATCGCCCATGGGCAACTGAGTTCTGTGTCTACCTGGACAACCATGATATGTGCTTTTAATGACTCTGATGGATCTGTGACTGAGGGAAGTGTTGAGCAGGAAAGCTACAGATTGACTGAAGTTTTGCACTGACCCGTTGTATTATCTAGCTAAAAAACCTAGCTCCAAGATCTTGTCAAAATGGATCAAAGTAGCTACACTAATTTGATTTTAAACCCTAATCACCCCGTGGTTGGATAGGGCCTCTGACTGAGTGTCACCGAATCCTGTTGTTTGCCTTCTTCTTATCTGCTGCGTTTTTGTAGCCAGTTTCATAAATTCTGAAATAGCCACACTATTTTGAGAAAATCGTGCACCCAAAGAAAGAGCCCTGTTTTTGAAATAGCTTAATGAATTTGGTGAAAAGTTTTTATTGCATTATTCACTTTGTAATAAATGTTGTTACTAACATAAATGTAATTTGGATAAGATGTATGTATAAATATTGTGTGCAGAACAAGTTGTAGGTTGTAAAGATCCAAAACTGTACCTTTTGACTTCACCAGATGTGAACAGAAGTTGTTTTATACTCGAAGTACACTTCATATGGTACTGTGTTAGTAAGCACAAGGTGCGCTGTGGAAAACATGGATTCAAGTTCAAATAAATTTTTTGTAGAAAGATGCATTTGGTGTTTTGTTATTTTCTCTACATAATCTGGTGAACTACAGGACCTGATCTGTTGCTTTCATTGTGTGCCTGACCAGGCCATTGTAGTGGTAATGTATGGGCAGACTCATCAGTCATTCATTTACAAGACTTCTTCAGAATATAGTGAGTTAATTGGGCAGTTTTAAAGTGAGGTTGGGTGTGTGACTGTGTGGTTTGGTTGCCTGAACGTTGCACTTGATGAAACAAGTTATGGGTACGTTTAACAGTTCAAAAAAACTCTAGCTGCATTCAAGGTGGTTAAATATAGAGGTGAAGTTGACATTAGATCTTCTCTGATTTCAGAAGGTGAATTGATGTCAAGCCAAGATTTCATGAGGTTGGGATGTATTGTGTACAAACCATTAGGATAATATCAGTCACAGAACAAATAAAAGTCTAATACAGGGCTTGGAATTTTCCTCTTTTGTTTTTGATTTCCTCTTATTTGATATAGTTTCCTCGTTTCTTTGGTGTATTTTTTATCATTATTTTGGCTATATTCATGCAAAACGTTTATTCCAGTTAAATTTTAGGCCACAACATTTCTATTTCACAAGCCTATTTGTGGACCGATATAGTACCTGGAAAATTTTGCTCTTTTTTGTCATGGGTCATTCCAAGCCCTGCAAATATTCTTATCACAATTCTTGAAAATATCAGCGACAGGACTACATGAGAACAGCTCTTGTCCTAGTGGTCCTCTATTTCTACTCAAGGAACTCTCCTTGAGGTGTAACAAACTCCTTGTATGTACATTATGAATTGGGATGTGAATATTCGTTTGTTATACATTCCCCGACTGACATCCTGGTGAATATGCATATTTTATTGTTATTGGCATCTTGTTTCTTGGTTGTCTTCAATTTGTCTGCCATTATGTGACCAAATACGGGTGTTATTAGAACTTGTTTCTTATGGGAAGCACAAAATCAAAACAAACGCAGACTTGTCATTTTTATGCAGAGTGTTCTCAGGTAACTGAGGCAGGAGTTGTCAGAACAGGTTGTGCCCATTATATCATTTTAGAATCAAATTTATATCGTCTTGTGAAATGAAGAAAGTTTCAATAAATTGAAAACTCAAGAAACTGCTCTCCATTTCTGTGTCGCTCAATCCCACTAAAACCAACAAGTAGTTACTAATAGAGCCACTGAAGGTAATTACCCTTTCGTGGGCCGGGAAGGCATATTGCATTTTGGAGCATAAAAAGTTGATTGACTCCCAAGTTCATTCTTCAGCACTAACGGTTGTCTGACCTGAAGCCCCGAAGTTCAACTAAGACCAATAACTGCAGAAGTTTGGTTGTGTTTTTGATATCGAACGTTGCCAAAAACCAGACTTGAGGCTTTTGACATTATCGATCTGACTGCAGTGGTCAGTGCTGCAATTCCCTGTACTGTCTAGTAGCTCCATCTAGAATTTGGTCACCGAACTAGTTCATGTTCAACACTGCGCTTGGACAGTTCAGTCTTCACAACCGCAGAAATCACTTCCTGTCTTGATAGCAGTAAGTGATCATAGTTAAATTCCTTTGGTGGTAGTTCAAAATTCGTAGCCTTTTAATTCATGCCTCCTATCTGTTCTCTGAACTCGGTGAGCTCATTTCTATAATAGTAATATCCTCAGGTTACATAAGCTCATTATATGCTCTAAAATTGTCATGTGTTAAAACAACATATCACAGCAACTATTTTAAGTAGGAAGTATGAACACAAAGTACTTTAAAAGCCCAAAAGTTTCTTGAGAAAACAATGTCAGACAGGGAGTGCGGGGGTGTTTCGGTCCCCGGCCGGGTTTCCTGTCAGAGGCGATGCCCAGGATCTCTGTTTCAAACGTCAGGGTTCGTGTTTTAATGCTGGTTAGCTGTTACAGTAGTTGAAGATACGATAGTGTCTGTTTTCGACTCCAGGATATCTGTGTGTTTACGCAAGGGCCCGGTCTCCAATCTTTTTACTCGAAATGGAACTCGAAATTAGGTTTGGCATTTTCTACTCTACTTTTGGGCGAACTCAAGATAAGTGTCTATTATTCTATCCTCGAGCACACAATAACTTACGTAGATAATTTATTGCCCTTGAGTTCACAGTTTGTAAACCCAATATTAAGGCAATAAGTTCGAGTTTGAACTCGAAATTTCGAGTTTTTACTCGAGTTTGTAGCACGAATATAAGGGTCTTCAAGGGCAAACTTGAACTAGAAACTCCTATGCATAAACTATAATGTATTCGAGCACAGTCTGATAACCAATTATCTTAAAGAGGTCGATTCACAGCTATTTAGTTGTAGTTAATATGTATACACATGTGCTGACTGTTAATAAAGATTGCTTATAAACCACATTTCATTTTATTTCATTCCCCATATTCTTTTATTATTCGAGTAAAACACGCTCCCACTTCCCCACAAAATTTCGAGAACAGAAAATTTTCAACTTCGGCTATCTTCGGAAACACGTCACGTCCGGAAGCGGACCCGATCACTGCCGAGTCTGTCCATAGGTTTGTACTGGGACTATCTGGCACAAATGGAAGCTTTCTGTTTGTTAGAATGGGTTTATTATGCAACTTTTGCCAATTAATTCTCTGAAATGTGACACATATGCNTTTAGTGGAGTGTCGCCGTATTCGGTGATATGGAGTAAACATTTTTCTGCAGACTGTTTCGAGGTCGACAGCCTGCAATCGCAGTATGGTTGGAGACCAAGGTAAGTGAAATTTTAGATAATATTCAAAACTGTACATGCTGTCGCTTTGCGGAAGCTAGTAGGCCTTGGGCCACACTAGTAAGCGAACAACATTACTAATGGCGTATAACATCGGAGGACACTATCGGAAGCCGCTTTTCTTTTGAATTACGATTTTTGCAACATAATTGTGTGTAGTTGCTTGAATGCTACTTACCTCTCGTATCTTTGCAATTAAATAAACATTATGAGGATTAAATTAATTCGATTGCGGGTGACTTTTATGGTTTCGACCCCCTCTCTGTTCAGTAATTACTTAAAATATATGTAAAATCAAAAATAAGCTTTTGTTATAAAATACAAATTGCAATCCATAATCTACAATAAAACTTATCCCGCCTTGCTTTCAACCTACGCAAATCAAGAAACGTAGGACAAAGCGGCAAATAGTCTTTGCATATCGCAGTTTATCCGTCTACCAGTCCCGATGTTTGAAATTGCTTTTTATTTAACTTGAAGTATTATAAATAAATCGAAAATAAACATATTCGCATTCAAACTCGCGGCATTGTTTTTGTTTTCCATTTACCTAACATGAAAAAACGTCTGAAGTTGTGCGGTCATTGTCTTCGGGATCCGTCGCTGTCTCTTCATCCAAAGCGACCGGGACACTTGCAGGCACTAGTTCGAACCTGCAGGGCCCGTTTATGTTGTCACGAACACGCTCACGATGGTCGTTGTGCATATTGTCTGTGTCCGACGCTAGTGTGACTGCGGTTTACTAGCCGACTTCATTCCTACAACACAGTTGTCTTCCGGACTCGACATCACAGACGCTTATGTAACCGCCTGGTCTGTTTTCAGACTCGGCTGAAGTCGGAGAAGGTCATTACTGCTGGGCTTATCTAATTAATCACGCTGAGTGGGCAGTAACTAGCCCAAGTAACGGGCTCCTGTAAGGCTATTCTTTGAGTTGAAAAGCAGTTGTTTTGGTGTGAAACTATGTCTTTAAGTTCGCACAAAAGGAGCAGAGAAATTGCCAAAAATAGTTTCGAGTTCGTTTCGAGTACAAAGATTAGAGACCAGGCCCAGGGTTCCTGTTTCAATGGAACAAACCTGCTGCTGTCGCTGACACGCAAATTTGAATTGTTCAAATGTGAGCTTTTGTCTCTTACCAGGCGTCTCTTGATTTACGAACACTACTGCTCCTTGCCTTGGGTACATACGTTTTCAAGTTGTTCAGTTAAGCGACACCAAACCGGCGTGCTTTTGATGTAGACCGCTTACCGTTTATAATTGGTCTGGTCATGTTCTTTACTCGGCTTATACGTGACTTGTTCTCCGGGCCGAGAAAGAATTGACCGTTCGCTATTCCTTCAATCCCTGACCTGGAATTTTATTAGTTTGGTCGGAAAAAAGAACGAGGCCCTGATGTCGCCTCCAATTTGACAAATTTTTAAAGTGAATTTCTTCACGGTAAATGGTTTTGAGACGGAAGGCTGGTTAACAGCTCCTTCAATTAACGTGTGCTTTTACTCCTTTACCTATCCCCATTTATATGGAATAGAAGGTCCAGGTCCAGAATCAGCTCTAGCTGGAATCTTGTCATCTAACGAAACCCATCTGTGATCGAATGTTAGCTACCCCTGTAGTCGGTTGCATGAAACAGTCGCACTAGGGACTCGGCAATGTTCCCCAAGTTTTCTGCGCATTTGTAGACCAATTGTTGACTCAATAAATTAATGTTTTGTCTTCATTGTGCACTAAAAATTTTGGAAACATAGTTATGTCTATCAGGACTGTTTACGCCCATTTCAATATTCGACTGAGCATTGCGTGTCAACATTTGTTGAACTTGAGTGGCCTAGATAAGTTGATTGGTTAAACTCTGCTTTGTATCTTCCCCGTTTGGTTTTAAGTATGTATAGAGTCCTCCCTGTGTGTGTGTGCAGCAAGTACGCAAATAAAAAATGAATTGCTAGTGCGCTTCGAACTGTCCAGTTTTTGGCGCATCTGTTTGATGGAGCAGCGCGGTAGGCCTATATTTGTGGAACGTATAGGTTGCCACGAAAGTGGCACCAATGTAATCGCGCGAGTTTTCAAGCACTGTTAAACTAATTTTCTGGGCCGGTTGTAACCAACTTAAAAATTTGGTAATTCAATGTGCACTTTTCTTGTGTCAATTACGCTGGTGTATGAGTCCCAAGGCGTGGAGTTCTGTTGTGAAAAATGGCCCTGCTTTTTTAGGTTAAGTTCTTATGCATTAAAATGCATAGAGTGAACTTTTCGTAGGCATTGTATCAGAAAGGGCACCCTTTGAGTTTTGTGGGAATTCTGCTCATTGGCCGTGAAATACCCACCCATCTGAGTGGCACCCCGTGTACACTACCTACATGTATATAACCCCCGGTTCTCGTTCTGATGCTGCTGTGTTGGGAATTAGTGACCGTATGTAAAAGTATGTCTAGGCATTTGATGAGTTAAGGAATAGTTTAACGTCTGGCATAATGAAGTCAATTTGATTGATGGATCGTGAACGCACTTGCGTGTGATCGATATTCTACTTGAAAATGCAAAAAGGAAGAGGTTGATTCGTCCAGTTAAAGAGCAAGGACAATCGAAAATGTTGTCTGTAAAGGACAACCAACTTTGTATTGCACCTTCCCACTTCAAAGCATGCCCTATGAGTGAATGAATTAAATTTTCACTTTTTTGTGAAACGCTAAACTATATATTTTTACGATGAATGTTTTTCTTATTTTTTTCACAGGGCAGTAGGAGTCACTGTTCCCACGTAACGACCGAA
Source organism: Phoronis australis (assembly GCA_002633005.1). Lineage (NCBI taxonomy): Eukaryota > Metazoa > Phoronida > Phoronidae > Phoronis > Phoronis australis. The sequence continues at coordinate 385,652 of NMRA01000166.1, forward strand.
GGTTGGTGGTCAGTACACGATTGCTAAACCCTTGTTTTATTATTTTAAATTGGTTTTGGATTGTTCTTGCAACTGAAACTAGTCACGATTTTGCCAGCTTTCAAAAAGTCTTAAAGATGTATTTGCGTGTTGCTAACTATGCTAATCTATAGCAGGAACGAAACGACAAGACTATTTTAACAAAGTCTACGCTAAACAAATTTTCTTTGTATTCAGTGACAACTTGTAATTATGAAAACAAAACATCCGAGCTGGGTTGCAAAAAACTTCAAAATTATCCGCTGGATAAGTTTGACTGTTGCATGACGTCAGGTGCATTGTTCAACAATAACAACGTGGCGCGTGATAATGCGACGTCATTGTTGCTATATAATTTCTATGCAACTGGGCCCTGCAAAACAAATAGTTGACCTTTGTTGACATACCTATTTGAGCTCGCATAGTCTTGCACCACGTCACCATCATACATGTCCTAATTTACTGGACACAGTTCAATGCGGCGGATCATTTTCGCCACAAAACTCGTTCTTAAAAACATGTAACAATTTTCAACCTACTCCATGTTCACATGGCTGCTATACGTTGTGTTTATAACTAATTTGACCATGCAATCACAGAGATAAGGAATTAATCTGCATGTTCTACTTAAAATGTCGTGCTAAACTTTGACAAAAGCAAGTTGGTCTATTTACTGAGGGCAGTTTCATCGCATGCAATCATTGCAATGGGTACTGCCACGTGACTTTTTACAAAATGGCCAAAAAGATGGAAACCGAAATCTTGCCACTGGTCGATCGATCGCGAGAAATTCATTGTCTTTAATTGATGAACTTTTGATTTAGATCACGTGGCACTGTAAAATTGGTCTCAACTTCTTCCTTACTCAGATGAGATTAATGGACTAATTTGCAAAGAACTGAGACACGTTCTTTATTTCTTGATAGCAGGCACACCGATAGTGTGCCACGCCGTGACAAGCTTGAAGAGCTTGGTTTCAAGCACTATCGTACTGTCACTTCTTTGAAACGCCCTGATCACTCCAATTTGATCATTGAACAATTTTGAGGCCAATTTGAATTTCATAACGGTATGACTAAGTGGTGACCGCTTTGAAGACTTGAAAATGAACAGTGTTACGATCCACGTAACCTGGAGATTATCGTACTTTTCGTTTTACCCGTAAGTTACATTCGATTTAATCCTAAGAACGAGGGCTGACTGTGGCTCTTTCAGTCAACATGTTATCAGTTTGCGTCACCGGAAATCAAAGAACCTATAACGGAATGAATTACCGCGTGTCTGCAGTCTCATTTCCGAGCCTGTTGGCCGCTTACTTTTTGTTATCCAATTCAACTATGAGATGGTTAGCACATGACACAAAACGTTTTTTGCAATATGGACATTTTTTTTCTAAGTCGTTGTTGACGACTTTTTAATCGCACCTTATATCCAGCTCAGATTGATTTATAATATACTGTGACTGAATGATATATGCATCAACTTTCTTTTTGCTCTCCAGGAACCACCTCGTGATAGTCTCCAGATGTAACGTTTTGTTTTCCCTCGCCATGCTCTGCGGGTGTCTATTTGTTAGGGAGGAGAGGTTCAAGAGAACACTCAGGAAGTCACTAGCCTCCCGTTCAGTAACGCTAGGACCTCGCTAAAAAGCAAGACTTCGCGAGATTACGTGAGATATTGCGTGCATTTCAAATAAGAACACATGACTTTGACAAGGTTTTAGCTAGGTCCTAGCGTAGGTCCTAGCGTCCACTGAACGCACGCTAGGTGAATTGGCAAGGCGGACGTGAAAAACTAAAGTCTCCATGGGCGTGAGCGGCTAACAGATTCGAGATGTTGATCCGTAAATTTAGTGCAAAATCAACACCAAAAATAATGTAAGATGGCGACTTGTAGAAACACCGTGTTCATGTTAATGCACTTCATTGAAATCTTCATTTGTGCATCATTTAACGACATCTCTAGGCTGACTTGATAACAATTTGAAGTTCATGAGAAATGTGTTTCAGAGCAATATCAGCCAAGTGAAGTAATCATGGACTATATTAAAAAATTACACATACTCAGAATAATGACCAGATATTCCGGTTATGTGACAGGATTGTAGGCCAAAGGGTGGTAGACCTATTGTTGTGATAAAAGAACCATTATCCTGCGTAATCAGATACAGAAAAGGTCTCAAACCGTAGTTTACACAGTCATGCGGTGACTGAACGAATCAAGATGCTTTACTTGAATTTATCTGAAAAAAGCATTGTCGTATATGCCTGTACTTAGGGCCTAGCGCAAATATCGGAAATAATGATTTTTTCGAAGAAAAATTTACCCAAGTGTTTCGCATACACGCATACAGCAAAGAAAAACACAATTTTCGATTTTGGTACGTCCATAACGGGATTTTCCGCAAATGGGTTCCCCCTACATGTATATTTATATAACCCCACAGGCCATTTGGAGTCGCACTTAAATGTTTGTGATTCAGTTATCAGTGGATTTCGTTTACATCGTAGTGGCTAGAATCTCGTTGATGGCGATATATTTCCATCGCGACGCGAAGAATGTTATCGATCCACCACAGCATGAAGCCAAAACGAAATCTCGCGAGTGTTTTTATTTCTTCCGAACGAGAGGGACGCAACTGATGTTCAGAAACATCTACCGAACCATACGTGGGTCTGCTCGAATCCGGCCCACGAAGGACTAAAGTCGGGTGATGTTTTTTACTTAGAGTAAGATGGATGCGATAAAACGAGGAAAGCTGTTGTGTATGACAAAATATTGTTTTATTTTTTCAACAAACATGTGCATTGCAAGACAGTAATTTCATTACAAAAAGTTAAGTTACATAATGGGTTCATTTGTCGCTAGGCAACGATTCCCTTGTGCATTGTGTGAACTCTTTTAATTTCACTTTGACTTAACACTACACTCTTCATTATGAACTTATTTCCAACAACCACGCAATTTCAAGAAAATCACTCGATTTCTGAGCCCTTTGTCGGCAGCAGTCACTTACAGGGGTCCCAGATTTAGAGAACCGATTTGATGCCCGAGTTATTCAGTGAAGAAAATTGGTTCTCAAAATGCAGGACCCAAGTAAGCAACTGTTACTATTTTTACAACAGCTTCACGAATCAAGAGGGACACTTCACTTTACTCACAGAATAAATGACCGTCATTTGGATAACAGACATTACTGGCCGATGAATGTTACAAGGCTCTGAACAAACATTAAAAAGTACCAAGGAGAGGGGCGTGCAATGTTCATTTAAAGAAACTAATCTCCCAGCATTTAGGCCGTTCGCTTCGAAAGCTTGAACAATCGGATGCACTGGGACACGTTCCACTAGCGAAAACGATAAGTTTTAACCAGAGGCAGAATACGGAAATTAGCACTTGAGGAGTATTTAATGCACAAGTGGCACCGCGGTCTTGAATCCACGGTGCTCTTTTCGGGGAAGTGCCTCCCGTATTTAAAGCACGACGCAGATTTTTACAAAAGTTTGTTTGAAGTTTACACTGGGTTAATAAGAGTATTTCACAAGGCGACCAAAAATTGAAAAATAATAACCAACCACCTGTTGTAGTTGCCGCTAGTGTCTATACCAGTAAAACACAATTCTTGACTATTGCAAAGACTCTCGGACCACTGCGGAACGGACCTCAGTTCTAACAACACCCGAACTTCCCAGGTAAATGACAGATGGAAAATGGTTTGACTATGTAGAAAACTGATGAGCATATGGATACCAAGGAAGTTAGCCAGGTATTGGAGGTTTACGTGTTTGATCACGTTGTTTAATATGTCCTATCGCCTCGGTTCACAGTTCTCATACGGAGAGGCCATAAAAGTGTCTCTTTCCCACTGTAGTCACTACTTTCACTCTCGTTGTTGTTGCTTTTTGTGCTCTGCGATGAACAATTTGCAGGTTTTGTGGAGTCTTCTATTTCTGAAATGAAAATGGCCAGTTCATTAAAAAAATGCAAACAATTAGTGTTCCTGATTAAAAAAACCCGTACATAGTGAATGAACTATTTTTACTCCCTCGAATTTCATTTTTTTTGCAAAAATTGGCATGCTATCTGCCTATCTATTACGTTTTCCACAACATTCAATTTATTTACAAGTCAACACGCACTGTGCTGCATCAAATGAAAGACTGTGACACATCAAGTTTCACAGTCTTCTTTATTTTCGTGTTTATATCAAAATGCGGTTATCAAAATGTGGCCAAAACTGGAACGTCAGCACACCCTTTACATGAATTTCCAGTCCAGGTACAATAACAACTCTTTTGATTTGGTGGTTTCATGCCAGCTTTCAGTGACCAGATTCAGAAACAGTGCTCACAATCCAGAATTATATCAATGTAAACATTTTGTCAAAGCAGCAAAATTTGTCACGTGACGGTCAACCTCCAGAATATGGTAAACAAATATGCCCAAACACAAGGACTGCCAATACGGTTATGTAAAGTCGGGTAAATTTATTGCAGTGAAGTCTGTCAAAAATCTCATATAAGGTAATCAATAATTTGGCAGACTGAGAGTATCGCTTATCACTTCTTTAACAGAACCTGTTTCACGAATTTTCGGCAACTTGCCCAAGGATGCTTTAGTAGCGCAGTAGAGAATAGTATCTATGACTTGACCGACTTGCCAAATTCACAGAAACCTCAAGTGAACCTTAGCACAAACCGTAGCAAAGTAAACATGTTTGTGTGATCTCAACACTGAGTCAGGAGACCGGACCCAGGATGCGCTGGTGTTGAGAGTCCAACACGTTAAGTTGTTGAACCAGAAATAAGACAGTAAATAAAAAAGTGCTGCAAAGCAAAATAATATGTGTACGCGTGCATTGTGTAGATTGCAGTGAATGCCAACAATGGCTATGACAAGACGCAACAACTCTTAGTCGAACATCTAGAAATCTAAAATGCAGGCAAAAAAACTAAGCCACTGGTTTTACAATGCCAAATATTTACCTAGACTCGTATGTGCTTTTGTTGATCCTAAGAAGTTGTTGAGAATCACTGTGACCAGCCTGGCGCATACGAATATGAGTCCAGTGTATACAACACAAAATACAAGAGCGACAACCCCAGTCACCTCCGGAAACTGTTTTATCGATGAAATTGCTTCCAATTTTCTCTTCATCTTGGTTTTAGGTACTTTGCGCCAGGTTACTTTTCGATCCTTAACCAATGAGAGACGTTTCCCGTCTCCGAAAACACCGCGAGAGTCAGTAACGAATAAGTATAAAACATACAATCCCGAGTACACGTACTGAACGCGATACAAGTCACGAACAGCTGATGTCTCGTTTCACAGCAAGTTCAATGTCCTCACTACGACTAATGAGTAAACAACCTCCCTTTTGGACGCCAGATCAAAATTCTGTTCTTTCCGTGGCAAACACGTAGGTGTTTGTTTCAATTCCTTTGTAACCGTATGTGTCAGTACATGAAACTCCGTCTAAATTTATTAAAAAGTGTTTCACGTGTGGGTTGTGACCGTCTTTATTGCTGGCGTAATACAGACAAGTCCATTATCAGGCTAGGGGGTAGACAGGGTGACAGGTTTATCTTTTGACGTTATAGCAAAGATAGTGATAAAAATCATACAAATTATAGACTATTAAAAACGTACCACCATCTACTGTTTTCATTATGGCTTCGAATATTTTAAAGTTTAAATTTTTACCTGTGTTTTAATATCAAAATGGCGAAAACACAGCATACCTCACACTACCACACCCCCTTTAATGAGTAGGATAAAGTCCAATAGCCCACAGTCGGCACCACACGAATCGAGCACATGAACAAATCAGAGCATTGACATACTTAGCGCATTGTGTTCACGAGACAACCACGCGTGATGCTTATCGGGGGTGTTTTCCGCGGAAATTCCGTGACATAGGCTTATTCAATCGTCCAAGTAAAGCCTCAGTCGACTCGAAAGTTTCAGTGCAGAGAGTTTTTCATGAAGCAGCATCGAAATCAACGTTAAAATTTGATGCTTAAATTTCTCTCACTGAATTCGTTGCATTAAAACTACATATCGCTCTGTTTAGCTCAGTGGCAAAGTAACGAAAATCGGAATTGGACCTTTTACTCTCATCAACATTAACTTTAATTTTGACTCGACTTGTGGAGCAATCTCGCGTTTCTGTCGTAACTGAAAATGTTTAACTGCAAATTACTAATTTAGCATAAAATAAACCAATGAAAGCAGCTGGCGTTTATCACGGTGTATACAAGCAGTTTGGCAACGTATGCTAAGTCTGCGAACTGGTGTTCTTCTCGTTGACCAACCACTTCAGGACTTGCGTGAACAACCTCTCGATTAGTGTCGGTCTGGTCAGAGTAGGAACAGAGATCGATAGCCAGCTATGTGCATGAAGTCTGAGTCATGATTCATCCCCTGTTAGCGGCACTGCGTTCAAAGATCATGCGCGGCGACTCAGTTTCCTCGGCGCCGGACAGAGGCTCTGCCGCATACTTATGAAAACAACATTCAATCGCCATTCCGGATACTAATGTAACCAGGCTTTGAAAATTGCAATTATGGAAGTTATTAGTCACACAAGTATGAAATTGAAGGGTTTTCGCCGTTGAATGAACTGGTAAAAAGGAACTCGGTTCAGACAAAACCCTGAGAAAACCGCGGCTTCCTTCACCGTGACTTTTAACGACTTTCCCGTTTATCTGCTAGATAAAAAGGTTATCCGTCAGAAAATTCTTTGCAATTAGGAAAAGGTATGAGACTAATTAAGACTAATCTTCAGCTATTCAACCGTTGGTGTTTGCATGAAATTTGCATCCAGTAAAATTGAGTGCAGCCTACGAAGGTGACACATTCAGTTCATAAAATAGAAATCCTACTTGAACACGAATATTGATTCAATTTTAACTACAATGAAATTGTTCAGCTTCTTGTATAAGATTTTCAACATAAAGGATAAATGCATATATTCCACCTATATCCACTGGATTTAGGCCCTGGAAGAGCTTAGTGACATACTTTTCAATGGGAAAAATATAGCTCATTGATTGTTTCAATGATCAGGTTTGAAGCCACTCTGATCGTATGATCAAACTTTCAGATATTATGCTTTATGCGAAGTACATTACAAAACGCTAGGAGTTGTTTTTGGAATGTTCCTCTTGACAGGCTACCAACAGGAATTTTATGATTTTGTACAAACAAAAAGTTGCATAAAACGAAACGATAATTCAGAAAAACTGCAACAGTGTTTTTGAGATTTCATCTTCTTTTATATCGAACAAAATTTGGCCATGTTATTGTTACTGTTGTTTTGCAATGAATGTACCTTCTTTTTGGTCTGAAATAACATGGTCACCTAATTAATGAGAGATTGATATGCAGTTAAAATTTACAGAGGCTTGCTACTTTCAGAAAATATATTCACACGAGTCAACACCTATAGTTAAGTGTATGATAAGCTACGCTACACAGACATGTCCATAAGTGAGATCTTACACAACATTCCGTCAAGACTTGAAAGTCTGTAAGTACACGTAACTCTGTAATCTGCGTAAACAGGCAAAACAACGTGAGAAGTAAACAGCCTAAGGCCTAGGTTGCCTGATCCACTCACTCGTTGTCTGACACACTCTGAGCACGTGCCCCGCCACTCATCTTTTACGAAAGGACACACTGAGACTGACATGCGTGGACCATGGATCACGCACCTCGGGCCCAGTAGTCTGGAAAATTAAAGTGACACTTTAGACCACTTGAATGTCATCAAGAAGCACTTTCAAAGATACCCGACGTGTTATATTGAATATACGTGAAATAAAGTTATGATACCATGGTATGATTATTATTGTTATTAAATATTTCTGCTATGTACGTTCTGACGCTACTGACATGTTGTAATAGTGTCCAGTGTATGAGGATCTGAGGAGAAAGTTTGATATTTGTCATAATATTTGAAAGTTCAATGGCGACGTCTTCATTCATTTCATGAACTGCAATTTTGGAGGCTTAGCGCGCATGATTGACCAACTTTTATTACAAATATTTCAGTTTAATTCCCTATATTATGTCACATCTACTTTCATTGCTGATTACATACTTGCATACAATGTATGAGTAGATGAGCAAAATGCCTAAGTACTGAAATGAACTATATTAATATCAATAATTTTGTTATCATTAATATAATTATTATTATTGACATCACTATAACTGCATGTTGCTGGTATTGTACATGTGCTATCATTAAGACCAATACCACATCTTTTAAAATATGTTCGTACTATCACCAAACACTCTGCGGTTGCAATACTGTACCCCAGTGTCGCATTAACGTCTTTCCGGGACCCTGGGGCTCTTGTACAATTTCTACCTTTTGTCACAATTTTCGCTGAACTGTCACCCTTTTGAGGGGCCCCTGTGGCAACGAGACGCTTCCCAATTTTCCGCACTTCCACTGGTCGCCACAACTTTTGAGCAAGCGGTGGCCGCTGGTTTTTCTCTTTTTATATGGTCGTGTTAGTAGGGGGCCCGGGTTCCCTGCCCTTTCGCTACATTTGCCTATCCATTGTGCTCTGCAATTGTTGTACTTTCTGGACAATTTGAAGAGCTAACAGTAATTGGTGTTTGAGGCCGCATTGGATGACCCGATGGTTGGTCAAGGAAATTTACGGGACCTGGTACAGACTGAATAACAAAATGTCAGTTTTTGGATAAGAATACGATTAACAGCAGCTTCAATGTTGTACTTCTTAGCCTCAACGTGATATGACGATGATAACATCAAAACTTTGCCTGAGCAAGTTAGTGCTTTATTTTGGCTTCTGGTTTTTTAAGTGCGTCCCCAGGCATACATATGGAAATCTCCGATCACAAGTGTTGTACTGATCATCGAGAGAACAGGAGTAGACTGGTACATCCAGTGTCGGATAATCCATTAAGCTACATACTGAAGTTACTGCTTGGGGCCTACGCAAAGTGGAGCCCCATCTTTTCAAGGGGTACTAAAAATTGTGTCGACCGGGCAGTCCATTAAGATAAGAAAGCTGCAGCAAATGTCCTCGCTTTGGCACGAAATAAGGCTGGCCCTGTCTCGTTCATTTTACAGCTGACAGTCAGGTAAATTTGTGTGTGACCGAATGAATACCTGCTAGTGCTTTACTATACCACACTGCATATTGGGCCTATCCATAAAAACTTCTTGCCTTCAATTAACTCCTCCATCTGGTGTGGGTTCACCTTTTCGCTAATAACCTGCATTATTCCATATACATGTGAGTGCGATCATGAAACACAACATCAAATCAGATTCAAATTCTGGAAATTATGTATTTCACTGTAGATCCACAATTCTCTTTATAGGCACAATCTCTAGTGGAATAAAATCCCTTCCAATACATTTCTTGAAGACTTTGATGTGTGTACCCTAGATGAAATGGAAGAACAGATGTGGCAACCACAACTCAGTGTACACAATGACTTTCCTGTACAAAATCTTCTAACTTGACAGCTCTGGGTCTGCTTACAAAAATGTCATTAGTTATCCTAATCCTCATTTAATCTGAAATGTCTTTCTTCTTATTGAATTCAAGATAGGATATAGTTATTTTGCATTTGTAAGAATGTTGATAACACATAATGTACTAGTGGTCCACTGCCACATGCATCTGATCAATTCCTTGCTTAGCTAGACTTATTTTGCACAATCTCCATTGTAGTTCACCACATACTTGAGAGGCAATTTTTGTTTTTGCTAGTGTTTCCTGAGGTATTCCCACTCACACATTGTGTTTGTTTTGAATTGATAATGTCATTTTGCTTAGATTGGGTGTCCTAGTTTGTATATTCTGTTTCTTCACCTATATTTTAAAAGGTATGCAGCTGCAGCATATATGTACAACACAGACTATCTGGAGCCACTGGTTAGGAAGATGACATTGTCGGACGGCAACTTACACTACGTGGATTACACAGCATGCTTCAACAGATACTGCCTTCGCCTAATTTTGTCCAGGTATTTCGTCATATACCTTGAATTATTTGAAAGTCCTGCGTGACTGCATAATATGTACTGCAAATGGTGTCGATGGGGACAACACTGGAATTTTTTGCCTGTATAAGTTGTGAGTTGCGTTCCACAATTCATCCTTGATGTTTACGTTGTGAGTACTATGTATTTTTCATACAGTTGCTGTTCTAATGGTTTGGAATAGTCTTTTTGTTTGCAGCTTCTCTTTGATGTTGACTGTATTTTAGAAAAGGCCTGCCTGATACTAACACGTGAAAATGATTTGCTCCCCTCACTTTTGAGATGCACCAATCATGTCCCTATATCAACTGTGCTGTTAACCCATGTCGATACCAAACTTTTTGATTCGTGAACTGTGCTCTACATCGGTTCTTGAAGGCGAGTGTGACTAACACTTTAGAAAAGGATGACAAATGTTACATGTGGACAGATGATGAATTTACATCCATTGTCTTTTGAGAATAATTCACTCACGCTTTCTACTTTCAGTCCTTCTGTTTTGCAAACTAGCATTTCCGAACATGGATATACTGCACATGCTCCAGTCAATAGAACCAAGAAGGACCTGGTGGGAATGTTGCTTCAAATTAATAGAGAAAAGACCAAAATTTACATCCCTGAAGAGTATCACGTGCTGCTTGATGGTCATAATACTTGTAAATATCATTTATGCACTTGCACTTGTCTGTCATTTATTGTTATAGGGAAACCATACTTTTTTAAACATCTGTATGTTGTGTTATCATTCAAAAACCAAAAAACGGGAAAAATTATATGAATTGTATATGAGTACTGTGCCTCATATTCCAGATTACTCGTCTTCCTATCTCAAAGACCCATCCACAAAATGAGAGTCGAAATTGTAAAAAACTTTCTGTAAAAATTCAGTGCCAAGCGTGCTTTCTGAATTATACCATTCTGTTTTACTAATGAGGGTAGCCTGAGCAAACGCATTCAGTCCAGTCATAGGAAGCAAAGATCTATGTATTCTTACAAAGAAGGTGTGAATTGTATTTTCAAAAATCTCAAAGAATTCTGCAACCATCTCAAAGAGCATTCCATCACATCTTCTACATTTGAGGATAAAGGTGCTCGTTTGTCTCGTATGTCTCACTTTCCAATTAAAAAACTTCAAGACTTGTCGAATTCCAAGAACCTGGTTTGGCAAATATAACTGCAAAGCAAAAAACTTTCCTTCAAAGTATAGGCCAAAAACAAGTCTGAAACATTTCTTCTGTTCCGTATGTAACTTAGAATATAAGAGCCCAGATGAGGGAATTCAACCATCCATTCAATGTGACAGATGATACAACTGGTTTCACTTTAAATATGAAAATGTTATTGAGGACAATCCACCTCCCTCTGAGGTGGAATGGTTTTGTCTAGCGTGTAACTCCAGCATACAATCAAATATAACTTAAGATAATAATTACTTCAAAAACAAGACACTTATTCATTTTTATTGTGTGAAACTAACTGTTGTTTAACTCTTAATGATTTTCAATGTTTGATTCAGTTTTAATATAGATGATGTAAAATATGCCTTGCCCAGTATTATGCTGTTCAAATGTGTCATCAGTTTCCGATCATAGCCTTTAACTTACTATTGTTGGTATTCGTTTTGTACTTTCATCAACTCCAATTATAACAGCTAACAGATTTGATTAAAAGATACATTGTATTCTGGCTTCAATCTATCAGGCTTCAAACTCCAACATGGCAGCACGTCTAGAGTTGCCGATTCAAATGACTCAAGAACGATATATGAACATGGTCATGTTTTGAACTTGGGTTAAGAATTCAGCGGTTACTACTTAACATTGACAAAATAATGTTTAATAATTACTGTTTATCTACAGGTATTTCACCAATCATTGTTAAGCTCGATTTTCAATTGATTACAGTGCTTATTTTCTTTTCAGATGGATAAGTTGTATTCTGTGTCACATACTGGTCTCGTTTATTATTTTCGCATCAGTTTAGATGCCAGTTTTTTTCCAAAGTGCTCAAATGTTGGAAAGTGTTGACAAAAACACAACTAATGTTGTTTTTTAACATATTCTTCATCAGGTAGTAGTCAATATTTGATAACAATCAACATCTGTTCTTAGTACTCAGTGTTGCTGTTGTTTTGGTGTAAATTATTTGTAATTATATTTTAATAAGATAAAAATACATCTGTTCTGAGGGGATGGATTGTTCATTTGGAAGGTGGCTGGTTGTTTTAAGCAATTGCTGCTGAGTGCATAACTCAAAGCCCTCTTTAACAACGTTCACTGAACAAGAAAATGAATGTTGTTCGATAAAAACAAGTTTAACTTTATATGAAATGTCAGTCAGAGGGGCATTCAATTATAAGATATACCTATTCAATAACAAGTTACCCAATGACTTGCCATTCTTTTAGTTATGTGCATTTAATTATTTGTATTGAAAAACTATTTTGGGCATCATTCTTTCGTCTATTATTTGTAAAATATGTATGACAAAATTTGTATTTGTACTCAAGATGTTGCAACAGGTTGAAAATTGTGAGTTGCACATGGATAAGACACTGGATTAACAGTCAGATGTGGCGTATTTTGAGAACTAGTTTCTCCACTGAATAATAGGCATCAAACTGGTTCTCTCAAAAGTTAGCTTATACCATATCCGACTATAGTCCACTATTCAGTGTGTATGAGATTTTTATTTCAAATTATTCAACGCTCATTTTTATTCTTCCTCAGTTGTTTGAGACTTCCTTTGTTCTGCAGGTGCCGTGCCTGCTTTGAATAAGTCTCGTCAATTCTAACTAATATTGTATGTCTAGAAATGCGGATCCTTAAAGATGGTACTTATGTGTCATGAAACAATGTAAACTAAAGTGAGTAGGGATGTGGCCCCTGCACTTTTTATGCTCATTTGGTATGTCAGTTGTATTCGCTCGATGATGTTGATTCTGTATATTTATGTGGAGACTTTAATGCCCGTATAAGAGACTTGAAAAATTATGTAGAGGATGTCGATGTAATCCCCAGAAGACAGTCTTTAGATGATTCTAAAAATAGGCATCGGGATTCCTTCATTGAATTTTGTATTGACTCAAAGTTTTGTGTTTTCAATGGGCGTATATGTCCCGAACAAGATAACTATCCATTCGTATCTGGAAGGGGTTCTTCTGTTGTTGACCTTACGCAACATGAAAATTAATCTAATTGTCTGAAATTTGAAATTTATACCCGTAGCATTGGTAGACAAATTCAATCTTCTGAGTGAAATTTCTGGCGTTTGCCATATGCCAGATCATTCTTTACTTGCCCTTGATTTTTCCGTACATTATAATGGCAACCTTTCACAATTAAATGAAGCTTGCATCGATTCCCCAAAGAAATATAAAGTTCGGTCAATTCCCGTAGACTTTATGAATTCTGAAATTTTTAATACTGCTATGCGAGAATTAATTAATTCTACTTTGGTCTGCAGAGCAACCCAAGAAAACATTGACTGTATGTACAATAGGTTTTGTAAGTGTATATTTGATGAGATGGACAGAAAATTATTTTGTTCTAACTCAAAGAAGGTGAAAAGGAAATTTAAAACAAGCAAACCCTACTGGTGTGCTGAATTGTCCGAGCTTTGGAAAGATGTAAGTTTAAAGGAAAAAAATGAAATCCATGGGCTCTAGAGAAGAACGCTCTTTACTGAGACGCCAATTTCAAAATGCCCAGGTTCTATTTGATAAAGTCCACAGGAGGATCGAAAGAAAATTTTTGAGAGATCAAGCTGACCTCATAGAATCTTTAAATTTCAATAACCCAACAGAATTTTAGAAGTACATTAAGAACTTGGGACCCTCTTTTAGAAAGACAATACCCATGGAGGTATACGATGCCACTGGAAACCCTAATACCAATAACCAATATGTTTTTAATAAATGGAAGAACGAGTATGAATCGTTGTACAATGGTCCAACTGTAAATAATTTTGACCGGGGATTTTATGCTGATATGCTTCACAAAAAGCTCATCTTGAGTCTTTTAATAATCTTGACTTTGATGAAAATAGTATTTTGAATAAAAATATTACTCGCGATGAAGTAAAGCGGGTAGTGATGAAATCTAAATACAATAAAGCAGTAGGAATTGATCATATTTGTTATAAAGTATTAAAAAATGATACCGCTATTGACCTTTTGACTTATTTGTTCCAAATGGTTTTTCGTTACGGTATGGTTCCTAGTTTATGGGCTAAATCCGTTATTATGCCTATTCCAAAGACCCGCGCGTCCCGCTGAGTTACAGAGGTATCAGCTTGTTGTCTAACGTATTCAAGTTGTATAGTAGTGTATTGAACAATAGAATGGTTGAGTACGCGGAGGAAAACGGGCTCCTTGTTGATGAGCAAAATGGCTTTCGTCGTGACAGAGCATGTGTTGATCACGTCTTTGTTTTGACCTCGATTATACGTAATCGCTTGACTAACAAACAATCCACATTTGCTACTTTTATTGATATGCAAAAACCTTTTGACTGGGTAGATAGAAATAGTTTACTTTTTAAAATGTTGCATCCTATGATAGTTGGAAAATTTTATGAATCGGTTAAAAATATTTATGCCAAAACTCAATCCTGTGTTAAGATTAATAATACCTTTACGGACTGGTTTTATACATCTTGTGGGGTCAAACAGGGAGATGTTTTATCACCTACTCTTTTTGCACTATTTATAAATGATTTGGCAAAGGAATTAAAACAGTCAAATTTAGGAATTCCTATCGATGCTGATAATGTTTCATCTTTGTTTTATGCTGATGATATAGTGGCACTTGCCGAGAGCGAAGAAAATTTACAGGGTTTATTGAATACAGTTGATAAATGGTGCTCTAAATGGAGGCTAATTATCAATCAGGAAAAAACTAATGTTATTCACGTCAGATCCAAGCATGTCTCTCGTAATTTATATCCATTTCGTTTGGGTCGACTAGACCTAGAATATGTAGCCAAATATAAATATTTAGGAATAATTTTAAATGAACATTTGAAGTTTTCTGAAACAGCTAAAACTCTATCTGAATCTGCCGGAAGAGCTTTGGGCGCTTTAATTAATAAACTTAAACAGAATAAAAATATGAGGTACAGAACGTTCACCACATTATTCAATGCTTGTGTTGTGCCTGTTAGAGATTATTGTGTAGGTGTCTGGGGCGGCTCTAGTCTACAGGATTATGATGTCATTCAGAATAGAGCCGATTTTTCTTGGGCGTTCACAAATTCGCTCCTAATCATGCTGTTATGGGTTACATGGAGTGAGAATTCCCCAGCGGTAGGCGGACAATTGAGCTTTAGAGAATGGGGAATCGTATTATTAAATTCGAGGATGATAGACTAACATACCGAATATTTTTGTGGGACTACAGTACTAATAATTGGTCTTCTGAAGTCTTGAGCATTTTTGAAGAATTAGGGATTTCGGATTGTTTTCATAACTTACGTTCAGTAAATCTGTCTCACTGTAAGAATATTTTGCATGATTTAGCCTGTAATAGGTGGTTGTTTGAAAGCCGTTCGAAACCAAAGTTAAGAACATATGTTTTGATGAAGAATGTCTTTGAAGTTGAGCCTTACGTGCATTTAGACTTAACTCGGCCTAGTAGGTCAATTCTTGCTCAAATTAGAACCGGAACCCTACAGCTATTGGTTGAGGTTGGGCGTTTTCGTTCTCTAGATTTTGATGGCAGAATTTGCTGTCTTTGTCACACTGGTCAGGTCAAAACTGAACCACATTTTCTGTTTGCGTGTCCGTTTGTCTTAGATGCCAGAAACACCTTTTACTGTCAAGTAGCGATTAAATATCCACGATTCCTTGCAGAAAGCTGTGAAAGTAAATTAATTACAATCATGCAAAAAGATATTATTAGAAAAACTTCAGTTTTCATCAAAAATATTTTTGAAGTAAAAAAAAATATATTTATTTATGATCACTTTTATCTCGGCCTTCTCTTTCTGGTCTCTTGCAATGCGTGTACACTTGTCTTTTCTTTTTTGCATCATGTATCTAAAGTGACTTATAAGCCCCGTGGAGGGTTGGGTGTTCCTAGTCTTTGTAGCGTATTCATTGTTTAAATTCATTTGAACGCATGTCACTATAATAAAAAAATTACTTACTTACTTACACCAACAAACTAAAAATTATGTGTTGTTTTCTCTTATAGTAAATACAATGTTTCTTGTTACACTAAGTTTTATGGTGTTCAGAATGTTGAAATTAGCCTACATGTACATTCTAATATTGACTTTAGGCTTCATTACATACTATTTAGCTGTAAGAAATGAAATGCGATCTCGTTTTACGCTCATAAAATGTTCTTATAGTTTTTACCAGGATTACATTTCCATTACCAACAAGAACTACCTATTGACTAAAGAAACAACTTCAGAATTCATTGAAATTAGTACGACCAGTTCCTTACATTTGAAAATTGGTTTGTGTTCGCACTGCATGTGATTGGGGCATTGAAAAAATTCAAAATCTGATAAGATGAATATGTTGTCTTCAAAAGCAAGTATTGACAACCATGCAGCGTCAAATAAACAAAACATCGGCTTTGTGACCGACCATTGTGTAAGACTGATCTGACTGATGTGTGACACTGATCTGACTGATGTGTGAGACTGATCTCACTGATGTGTAAGACTGATCTCACTGATGTGTATGACTAAGTGTGCATTTCACAAGCCAATTACTTATGTCGAAGGTTGTATTAGACAAAATGTAAGATATCTCATAAGCATAAAGGCCATACACTTGGAGCACCTTTACAAATTATCAAAGAATACAACTGCAGTGTAATTTGGAAACAAAAACAGCACCGACCGCAAGTGTTCACTTCCTGTGTAAAATACTCCCCCTGTTGTGAAGACTCGGGACATTCCATTAACGCAACCCATTGCATAAATAACTCTTAACGTCCAGCTGATCAAATTTTGGTGGCCGCGCGCTTTTGTCTTTCGTATCTTCTTTGTAGAAGAGTGTCTGGGAATCCCTGCACTCCAAAAATAGAATCATGATTTTCGACAACAGATGTCCTTGCTGCATACCTGGATTGGCTCGTTGACATTGTCCCGCTCCCAACGCTCAATGTCGTCACTTACGTTTTCAAGTCGCTAGGTGTCGCAAGAGTAAAAAGTTATTGTGCGACTGGGTCGCGTTTGCACGCCGTCTGTGCGACTGGAGCAGGGTCTGTGACCAGCCTGCAAACGGGGATAAAATAATCGCCAGCGCGCCGTAACGTTAATAAAATAAAATACGCACAATTGTATCGAAATTTCTGACGAAATGTGGCGAATAAATTTTGACAGAAATTATTTTGCCGGACTCTGCCCGGCCCACAACCGATCGGACACGGTGCGGACCGAGACCAGACTCTGGCGAACGGTAAAGACATGCAATTGCAAGCTGTTTTGTCGAAGTAAAAGGTTCAAATCATAAATACAAATGTAGTTTCTGACACTTGCATAAAATTACGGGCTGTCTAGTCTTGTATCACACTGCCGCGGCAGCCCTTAGGTTATCTAGCCTGCCCCAGCCAGC
Source organism: Phoronis australis (assembly GCA_002633005.1). Classification (NCBI taxonomy): domain Eukaryota; kingdom Metazoa; phylum Phoronida; family Phoronidae; genus Phoronis; species Phoronis australis. The sequence goes on from NMRA01000166.1 coordinate 403,275, forward strand.
TGACTGAGCAGTATGAGACTATCGTCAAAATATCAAATGTAATCAAGGCTTGAAAAACAGTTGACAGTCTAACAAAAAACATTTATTAGTTCAACTATTTTTTAGCTTAGTGTAAGATCACCTAAATGGAAAATTCACAGTAAAACAATTCGAATATACCTTACATTTTTTGCACAAAAACACCAACTTTGAACAAAGTTCTTTTTTGTAACAACCTTTGTCAAAATGTATCAACGTTAAATCTTCACAAATTACAAAGTAGCCGGTTGAACATCACTTTCATTTCAGCAAAAGTCGCCATGTTGTCGGCGCCGCCAGAAATGAGACCAAATCCAACGGGAATTATGAGTGCATTTATCACTAATAAGTAACAACTGCGAGGCTGAAATTAGGTGAAAAGTGTTAAATCGTGCAGAATAGCAAGTAAAGATATGTCTCACTACATTTCACCGTAAATTGTTGGCGAAAAAAATTTACACAAAGTTTTAAACTCGTAACTTATGCCGCTGTCGTCCTAGACGGCCGACGCGATCCAAAATAAAGTGACCTAAATTTCGTCCAAAAAATTGCAATAACTTTGCATTGCTTGCCCCGAGTTTGATACTTTTTCGATTTTTACTGAGTAGGATACAATATCTTTCCCATGATAGCAAAGTACTACTTAAAACAAAAAAAAATCAAAACGAAAAAAAATTTTGGTTCGACCGCCCTACATAACAGGAACTATACAACAATGCTATTTTATTACATGATAAACAAAAGTACGCGTAACATTCCAAAAAAAAATTAACGACCACTAACTACGAACTATAAATACACCATGTATGCAAACGAATCACGAGATATTACTAATAAAACAAAATAATGAAGACTTTTGGAGCAAGCAATTGCACATTCAGTTACAAGGAAAAAATGGCGGCGTTCAGGACAAGTTCCTGAAATGACGAGCCGGAAATGAGGGTACGGAAATAACGGATGACAGCCGGTAATTATCTGCTCACAGATAAGGGTCAAATACAGGTAAAAAACGCTTGTAGCACGAAAGGCGAAAAGAATATAACGAAAGGGTATCCAAAATAAGATTCTATTTATTAAGTATTTTCGGACACTGGACACACATTGGCATTTTAAGATAAGGACTACTTAATTATTTCAATCATTGAAAATCCGACACGTCTTGAGAAATTTAATTCAGGGATGCTTTTACTTCGCAAACTCAGCCGAGATCAAGCAACACTGTCCCTAATGTATGACGCTTCTCGCATCCGATAATCCTTCATTTGTAGCCGAGATTTGCGCACCACCGTTCGGTAACAAAGCAGTCCTCCCGTCAGCTACGTTCGCACTATGGCAGTTTGGTATGAGATAACCGTCCGACACCTGTCTATGATGCGTACATGGATGTGCACGTTTGTTTATTACGAACCCCATGACGTCTGGACAAGAAGAAACCTGCTTTGGAGGTCTGTTAACAACAGAAGGATTGTGACTCTTGGGGAAATTTTCATCACACGACTTCGAACTGCAAAGTTGTTGGTGTTCTTGGTCGCAGATACTCGGCCAATCCAACACCTGAAAGAGAAATAAGGTGATGGACACAAATCAAAGTAGCAGCATGTTCGGCGAACGTTGTCCTTTACGCTTGCTATAAGGAAAAGTTAAAACTGTTAGAAACGTCTTCCAGTAAAATGTTTGTAGATGCGACCCATTGAGAAAATGACTACATTTCGAAAACGTTAACAATATGTATTGGACACAGAATGAAGCTTTTAGTGAGAACGAAGGCAGCATGTAACGACTTTTTTCTTAGAATATAGGGGAAACAGTATAAAAATTCCATCAGAAAGTTTTTACACAATATACACAATGAAATTTATCGCTGTGATAAAGAAAATTTAGAAAGAAAATAATTTAGAAGAAAAATGACAACTCCGGAGTACAATACTTAGTCTTGATGAATTTTCACTTACACCACCACCGGGAGAACTCTCAGCGTCTAAATCTGAAATTTAAAAGAGGCTATGCTACATGAAAATGTGACTATAATGTTCAATGCAAATCACTTGGTCCCTCCGATCTACTTATTTAATAGTATAATAGCAATTTTATTTTGATATATTCTTAAGGAGTATGCCATTAATCAACAAAATCAGATGGATTTTGATTGTCTGTTCTGCACAATAAGAGCAAGCTGAGGGAATTGTCGAGTCCACCCCGACAACCTCAGACTCGACTTCAAAAACGCTATTGCTAGTTCTAGGTTTAGCCCTACTCAATACAAGAAAACAAATAACTAACGTTTCAGCGAGTGATGTCATATTTACACTATACACAGACTCCAAGATTTTTGTCCGTAGAAAGTCACAAACCTAAAAGGCGAACACTGCAAAACAATAGAAGACAGCCACAAAATGAAAAGGGGGCAGGAAACAAAAGATGGGAGGGAGTCAGCATCAGAGTTGTAACTTGGTGCAAGTAGTGTTGTTCTTCAAAGAGGGAAAGGCCTTTTAAAAAAATCGATGATGTGTAGACATTCCTTAACGTGCAAGGTACGGGGTATATTATCGCTGAATAACATAGTACGTGCGTTATCAAAATCTATGTCATGGTGGACTGTAGAGGTATGTGGAAAAATACCGCTGCCGTTGTGGGACTTGTATCCTTCAATGCGTTGGCGGAATGAGCGGATAGTCACAAGGACTTAAAACCCGTTGCAATCAATGCCATACACCACATTGCTAGTATCAAAATAAGGAGTTTTATATTTAAATGTTCACACTTTGTANGACCGCCCTAAAATTCTCCCAGATACCATTTGGCAGTACGGGGTGCGAATTGTTGACTAGCATATGCGCGCACCCAGGGGAGCTCGGGGGGGAGGGTAGGGGCAATGCATAATGCATAGGCTTTGAACAAATCCTGGTCACCGTTTTTTTAGTAATAAGGTCCACAAACCGAGACCCCTGTATCCCTACATTTTAGGGTGGGCGCGCGTATGTGGCGAAATTCTGGTTATTCCTGTGCTCTGCCACCCCAACTCAAAATCCTGGATCCGTCCCTGATTTGGTAGAAAGTTTGTGAGTCTTGAAAACGCAGATGACCGTTAATTGACTTGCGCAACTTTGTTAACAAGGCGGTCTTTGTCGGACTATACAACTGGGCTGACTGTACCTTGCACATGAAAGAAAGCCTACACATCATCGATTCTAAACCCTTCCTCTGTATGTTTGAGTAACGATAGTACTCCCACCATGTTTCAACTTTTGGTCCTGACTCCCGTCGATCTTTTGTTTCCTGTCCCCTTTTCACTTCTTGTCTGTCACTCGATTGTTTGATCGTCAGTGCTCACATTTCGCCTTTGTGATTTTCCAATAACGATGTTTCGAGTTAAGAAACGAAACGCCCGTACTGAACTCTGTACATAGTTTTGTAAATACGACATCGTTCGCTTGTTATTTGTTTTCTTGTAAAAACGCTGATAACTTTTTTAATATTCTCGAACTCATCCAATTATCCCTGGTGCCCACACGCACTTTGTAACGATTGTAACAATACCTGACAAAATGGATTGGTTAGAAGAATGGGCAATCGTTTCTCTGAACTCTTCAAGACAGGTCAGTATGTCAGAAAAAGAAGCTCGTCTGTGTGCCTCAAATTCCCAGCATTTCAGCATTATGCGGAAACTGAAAAAATGATACAGATGTACACTGAACAGTTAATCTGTAACAAAATAACACACATGCGGAGACCTTTTCCTCGAACACCTGGTTAAATAAATCACATGACGCTTCATTGCGTAGGAGAGCGTTTCTTAACGCTGGGCACTCGCAACACACTTACGAGGAAACATATGACAGAAGTGGCGCAATATGCCATTTCAGTGGTGGTTATTTTGCCGTTGTACGCTAGTACGCTCAAAGACCACTGCTCGGACCTTTGCAGCTCCTAAAATATGAAAACAATGGTGAAGTCGTGAAGTTGATTTTGGTGAGAACAACTGCCAAAATCGCAATTTCAAAACTTTCCAGTGTAGCCTATGTCGGCAACTAAGACATGACTTTGTCGAATTTCTTATCCTTGGGGAAACTCCATCGACTTTGCATTCTGAAAAGTGTGCATTTTTTCAGATGTCTTAAGACAGAGAAGAAACAAAGGCTTTTGTTGAAGTAGATTAACAATTATTAAGTCGAGATCAGGCACTCGAACTGTGGTCTTAGCCTTCAAGTTGCGAGCTTACTCGCGAAACCGTGACTTTTCGTAAGCATGGTCTTGCTTGGAATTTGCTAGGTGTACAGAAATTTCCCCTGCGCCAGATAAACTATACAATGTATCGTACGTTTAACCATAGGACATAGACAACAGATTCGCTACTCCGAAAGTTTCCTTTGGAATATCCCAGAGGAGGCACCACTCTCCTCAAATAACACACTGAGCTTCCGGTAAGTGTATTGGGACGAAAAATTCTTGCATCTATGTTACTGCCTAGCACAACGAAAGAAAATAATTTCGACATAGAAACGCCGTTCAACGTCTTCTTTTTTTGGAACTCTTGGTATCGTGAGCCTTTTGGCAATGCTACAGGTCGTGTAATTGCAAAATTCAAACTCTAGCTCTGACTGATTTTTGGCGTCCAGTGCTTGCATATACTTACTCATGGGCTGCGCACCACAGGAGGCTGGGGGAGGCTATAGCCCCCACTTATTTCAGTGCTGGGCCGCCCATGGTGCCATGGGCGTCTCACCAAACGGGTTGGGGGCTATAACCCATGTTACTCCGAACAGTTTGGCATGAGGGTTGATGTACAAACAATATTACGAAAGTGCATTTATCAATACAAAAGATACTTATTTACGTCTTTTGTTTCACAAATGTATTAATCTTGAGAATTTTCATCGTATTGAAAATGTGCCACGGCAACGAACTTACTCAGTGGTTCAAAGAAGTGACTAGTTGGCCGCATCGGTACTTTCATAGACCACCTTGAGTAAGATGCCGTGGTCCCCAGATTCTGAGCGGCATGCATTCGAACTTAAAATGAAACGACCCGTGGGGCATATATACTGCTACTGAAGTGAGAGATAGATTTTGAGTAGGCCTTGTGGTTATTTCTGGAGTTGAGCTTCATTTAAAAAGTTAACGACGAATGTTCAACATTTTCAAACACGGGTGTGAGTTAGGAAAATCGCCGATCCAAATCCCTAAAAAATGTACACATTCTGCTTAGAAGATCTACCCGGCGCCGTCTGATCGGTGCCAGCGAAGATGGCTTATTTGGCATGGCTTATTCGTCCGCTGGACTTTGTGGAGTTCCTCGTTAAGACAGAAGTTCACGAATCACTACCGTTGGAAAATTATCGTATGACAATTTTCATTACCAAAAATCAAGAAGACTGGATATTTGAAGACGAAATTAAGTAGTACTTGGCCCAAAGCCTCCTCTGAATTCGGATCTGAAACATTGTAGGCCTACTACTGAGTTGGCGAAATGCGGGAAAATGAATGCCGTTTTCCCATTGAAGAATTTGTCTTTCCTGTTTACACATCTAACTAACTGCTGCTCCCAATATTTGTCTTGGGCCTTTCGATCTTGTGGAAGCTAAGTCCTTTACATTTAGCCTGTGTCCGAGCAACCGACCACACAACAAACAACCATAATTAGCAGACGACATACTTGCCGGAAGTAGGCCTAGGACCGGGCGTGCGTTCAGCAGACGCTAGGACCTACGCTAGGACCTACGCTAGGACCTAGCTAAAACCTAGTCAAAGCCACGTGTTCTCATTTAAAATGCACGGCAATATTTCACGTAATATCGCGAATTCTTGCTTTTTAGCGAGGTCCTGGCTGGATAGAGTTCAGTAACACTAGGACCTTCTCTAAAAAGCAAGACTTTGTGCAAGAGCACGTAAGATATTGCCGTGCATATTAAATGATAACACGTGATTTTGGATAGATTTTAGCAAGGTCCTCCTGTAGGTCCTAGCGTTACTGAACTCTACCGTATCACACCAGGTGCCACTAGTGAACAGTGACGTCACGGCTTGTGCGTACCTCCCTGGTTCCCTGCGTTCTTAGCCCAGCCGGCACGCAAGTATCACGCAGTGGCACGCGTTTTAGCATTGGTCGATGTAACCTCGGCAGTCATTGGTTAGCTTTACAACAACGTGAAAATATGGCGGACTGTGAACGATTTTAGCCTTGTCATGCAAGTGGCGTCGCAGCAACTATTTCGTTTCTGCAGTGTTGTTTAGTAGCCGCATGCTTGAAGCACATTCATGTACAATAAACACACATCTGGCCGATTCAACAGATGTTTTATTTATACTGTAAGAATACAGGACACTATCGTAAACAAGAGTCATCGACAGTAGAAAGATGCGCAGTCACAGTTTCTAGGCTTCACATTTCCTGATCATAAATATTATTTAAATATTAAATTATTTTATATAAGCTATGCTGCTTCGTCCTCAATATCATATTTTTTGGATTATCGGGTCAGTGACCCCCTTTGTTCTGCGATTATTGGTTGAATTGTACCACCGGGCCATCGTCCATAATCCTCTCCAATTTTCGAGTTTTCAGTCATGACCTTCTATCTTACATTCACTTGTTGTTTCACTGTAAACTTGCTTCGGTATCGCTTCGCAGTTAGCGCATATAAATTAAGTTAAGCACCGATTTGCCTGTACAACAGACCATATTTACACTTCAGGGCCATCAGTCATGCCAGGTTTGTTTGCGTAAAGCGCTGCCTGTTGAGAATTCGACTAGCCAATCAGAAACGCCGGTGCAAAAAAATTCCCGAGGAAAATTAAGTGACACTTGCGTGCCGGCGCGGCTACCACCCCACCTAGCGACACGCAGGGAACCAGCGAGGTGCGTACGGGTCACAGATTTCGTCCATTGAAAATATACGGAGTTGGCGGTCCATATATAATATAGTTTATGAGGATTAATGATCGGAAGACATTCGATGACTAAAAACGGAATTGAAAAAGTTCAACCAAACACAGTCGTGCGAACAACACTAAAAACACAATGGCGTTGTGCGACTATCCATGTTTCGGCATCATTCTTTGGAAATGGCCTTTCTTCTGGTTTCATCAGAACGTTTATGCGTTCATAGTTTGATTATAATTAGTATCAGTAATTAGCAGTTAGAATGGTGGCAGTACCCAGCACCGATCAACTGAGATCAATCCGATTCGGAAGTCCAATGAACCAAATCAAGACAACTCCAAATATGAGACGGCTTTTGAAGGATGGCAGACAATCTACTAAACCACAATCGACCCTAGAGCAGATTCCATATCCCGAAATTTCCGAAAATAGACCATCCCCAATATACGCCCATGTACGTATTTTCGGAAAATTTTCTAAAAATACACCCACGCGCGTATTTTCCGGGTAACTGTTTACATGTTTTGTATTGTTCTAAAACGTAAGTAATATGGTCTGATGTGAAATGTTTATTTTGGCAAGACATCGCGAATTCTCTCAATTGTCTATCAGTTAACGAGACTTTCGTTGTTAGCACAATATAAAAGACTTTAGTAACGCACTGTGTTTGCTGAATGCGAAATGAGTATGGACAAATAAAAAAGCTTACTGCTCATTGAGACACAACTGCATAGATTTAAAATGACGGGTTTATTTCAAAAGACGGCAACGTTAAAAACTTAACGATAACAATTTGCTTTAAAACTTCGTGGTAACATGTTGAACAGTTTCCGACAATACGCTTCCCTTTTCCGAAAATACACTTGCACGTATAATGTGGTTTCATTTGACCTTTTTGAAAGGTCGTTTCCTACTATCTGCCCATAGGGCCTATCTTCGGAGATTCTCGGTGGTATTTTTCATACATGGACTTAATTGGATTTCATTTCACTATGTCATAAAACTCACATATCACTGGGACAGTTGTCCGGCTTCTCCAGGATTCCACCGTGCCTGACAAATTGCAGCACCTCAACATTGGTCCGCGCTTGGTAAGGTTGCTGACCCATTGTCATAACTTCCCAGCACAGAACGCCATAGGCCCTACTCAAATAAACTAAACAGTTGCCATGCAAGTAACACTTACGAAATGAGTGTCTGACAATTGTCCTACAAATTACGCGCTCCTTATTACCTAATTGTTGTCTACGATGTGTGAAAACAAAATCTCCTACAAGAATGTTCAAAACGTATGCATATTCTATCTCTTTATAGAAAGCACAATCTAAAATCAAGTGATGTTTGATACCTAATAAAGGACAAACGATGAAAAGTCAAGATCATCATCTGGGAGTGACGCTACAGATCAGAATGCCTTGGGTAGAGCACACATTCATCGACGAATGAGCGACAAGAATTCGCGTAGAATTATAATAGAATCAGAAATCAAATGATAAGCGCGGTGGTTAGAAACTTTATCTTTACCTTTCTAATTCTCATATGGACAAAGAAAAATGTCATATAATAGAAACAGTGCCAGATTAAGGCTTTCAGGGTCCCAAGCAAACTATAAAAAATCTGGGGGCCCTAGTCATTACAACTGCACCCTTTCGGCCACAATTTCGAACTACTCCCGGTCGCCAGGACTTTCGAGCCCGATCGCCACGACTTTTGAGGAGCCCGGCCTATTTATTGCTTCCCACTAATTGGCGCTGGTCCCTAAACTATAACTTCAGCTTAATGGATAACCCGGTACTGCATACAAATACTATGTAAATATCATGGTTACCAAACATCCGACTGAGTTGTAAATATTCCGTCGCACAGGGATTCAGGTGACATCCATCGGACGGGGAGTAGACCCATTCCCTCCTTCCGGTAATAATCGCTTTTGTAAATGTCTCGTGCTAAACCGAAATCTCCTATTTTTACAACCCTGTGTCCATCATCCACAGATACAAGACAGTTACGTGCTGCGATGTCCCTGAAAAAAGCATCGCATTTTCTATTGCAGTTATTTTTAACACGAAAAACATACGACATTTCATCTGTGCTCCAGAAAGTAGGTTAATTATATTTTGATTTCACGTGTTTCAAGTTTCCAGAAAATCACCAGCAATTTGGAGCGATGAAATAGACGAAGACGACTATGGCTGGTACTATCATGGAAACACGTAAAACCAAACCAAAATATTGACAACGTGTTTTCAACAATTGCTCGATATGCACAGCGATAATTTTTCTTTAATTGTAATTCGATCATTGCCCAAATCAATTTCCTCTGAAGTAAACGTTAGCTCGACCTCAGGTAAATAGAGAATCCTACACGAGTCTCTGCTTTATGACATGGGCAAAACCTCTTGGGAATTTCGTCAAAATTTCCAAGACGTTTTGCCCATGTCATAAATCTGAGACGAGTGTAGGATTTATTTTCTCACATAAACCGAAAAAAACGATCTTTTATGCCGAAAAACTCGACGTGTCTAAAACTTTCAAAAACATGACACAACTTTTGTAAAAACACGCTTGCTCAATGTAAAGTAATTCAGTTACTTTTTGTTTATAGTTTTATTTTAAGCATAACAATTGTAAATTGCATTCAGCTTTCGTAGCAAATATTCAAGCAAAGAATCTAATAAATAGTCTTTGAAGACATATTAAAACTTAACAAATGTTGATAAATAACAGTCAGCAAGGCTTTCCCGCCCGCGCGTGAGCACTGAATTGACCTTTAGACAGCACAGCTAGACAGTTCCTCGAGTTGGGGCTCGTCTCCATTTGAATGAACGTGAATATGAAATTCGTCGCCAAAGATAGGTCCGTTTAAGAAGTTGTTTGCATGTTCATCCGACTGGGAGTACGTACAGTTGCGACACCCGATTTGTCAATCATAACCTTGTCTCCTCGGAATTCCGGCATTGTTTGGTTGGAGCGCGTTTGGTTGTTTTAGTATTTTGCAGACGATAAAGCTAAGGCGTATGAATTTCTACTTTGCGCTACTTTTTGATTTGCCAATGTAATATCAAAAATTACGTACTCGGCGTTATTAACCAGTCGTGTCAGTCGTAACACATTCCAGGTCATGTGAGAAATACGTGTACACTGGTTGCCGATGTGTTGCGTTTTTAATCAGAGCTATGAAACTATGGAATCTTTTGTTCTTGTAAATTTATGGCAAATTGTCAATTCTCGCCGATGTCTCTCCGACATTGTTGAAATCATGACCGGTGACTTTACGAGTGAAATGAGATTAAAATACACTGTCATTTATCTGGTGGGGTTCAGCCTCGCCAGCACAGCTTCAACTGCGTCCACGAAGGTTCCAGATTCGAATATGCAATGGGGTTGATCTCAGAAAATCTCCTTAGTCTTTGATGTCATTTTAATGTTTTATGTCATTTTACTTGACCGTTTGTATCACGTGAGGTCTTATTGGTGTGTACATTCTAGCATGGCTTATTTATTGATGTAGCACTATCTCCCGAGAAGATACCTGTGAACGTAATGTTTTGCCTCTAAGTAAGCGCACCCATTCACGACATCTGTACATACGTCGACCAGGTCGAGCAGCGTGAGACGGTGATGTCTGACCTGTAACAAAGAGAATGTGCTTAGTGAAAGCAGCAAGTGCCGGTCTCCTAGGAGTTGAAGAAACCGCTATTCGGTTCCGTTGACGACACTGATCACAGGAGTATCTGGGAAAATAAATTTCAAACTGATATCTAAAACGTATGTTGTGATCTTACTGACCTTGCCCGACGTCTCATTAATGAGTCGGGTATCATTGTCAATCGTTACGAATGCGGATCAATAACAAACGTCGTCTCGTATACTTGACAACACTAGAATGCTCATGTAACTCTGTTTGGACGTTTTCTGCTGAAAAATTTTTGCTCACAATGAATCACGTGGTCAAATCTACTGAGGAGACGCATACCTCCAGTCTTTCTCTCGACGACCTTAAGTAGCGAAGAAGATCACCTCTGTTCATCAGCTCCAATATAATGAAGCGAGCTTTCTTCTCCAAGCAAACGCCGATGATTTTTAAAATGTGTTCATGATCAAAGTTACTCATAAGCATAGCCTCTTTTAGGAACTCTTGTCTTTCAGTCAACGTAGCACCCTTTCTCAGTAACTGAAAAAGTAGAAATCGGTATTATTAGAATCACCAGTACGAAGTTTTAAAAGCATAAAATTCCTTACCGTGATAAGACTTGATTTCCGTTACCAACAAGTACATTGAAACCATGTGCGAATCAAAAAAAAAAACGCTTTAGAGTTTATTAGTGTTCGCCTAGCACTAATATTGTGAGCTCATCGCAAATTGAGCACTATGTACGCTTTGAGCTCATTCCGTAACAGTTCAGTTTCGGATAAGCACGTTAATGTTTTTAAGACTTCTGTTGAGAATTCAGCACTGGTACTTAGAGAGCAACGAAACGCTCCTTTTAAGTAAAAAATAAATAGTTGAGACTTTACCTTAATGGCGACTTTAGTGGGTTGTGAATCACTCTTAATGAGTCCTTCAAACACGTCTCCAAAAGCACCGCATCCAAGGTATTTCCTCAACGTTATCTGCTTCCTGGGTATTTGCCGAAGAGTCATGTTGCGTCTTCCACCAAATCTGACGAAAAGAGGTTATTTATTTGTGTAGAATATACATTGAGTTTAATGGACTTGAACTATCGTAATATGTTGGAAAAAATTTTTGAGTCGCGACGTGACATTTTAACTTTTTTAATAATAAGATATTAAATAATTGTTTCCACCTAACACATGGGCAACATGTGTAGCAAATCTTTAAATCAAATTTAGTAAGAATTTGTATGGATCAGTCGTTAATTGGTAAATGTAATTTCATAGGCGGATTTAGGGGGGCTCGTCCCCCCCCTTGGCAGTCGCCAAAAATAAAACAGGGAGACAGCAAAAGCGTGAGGAAATATTGAGTTTACTAATTAACCCTGGCAATGACGAAGCGGTCGAAACAAGGTGTAGGAAGCGTCTCCCCGTTTTTTTTAGTCTCGCGTTTTCAGCAAGGAGGTCGACAGAAGTCTAAGCCCTCCTTCATTCTGCGCAGTCGTGCTTTACGCAATTGCCCGAGACAAAGTGTTGGGCTTCCCCCCTATGATGTCCTAGATCCGCCACTGTAATTACATTGATTATTAACTTATGTCATGTCCGCAACAGTCTGGTTGACAAAAGTTAATATTCAAGAAAAGGTAATTAGTCAAACGTGCTGCTTTTTCAATTCCTTTTTCTCCTTCATAGAAGCATCAAACATACCACATTATCTCACCGTTTTAATTAGTGAAACAATAACAAAAATGTCACGTCCGCGACGACTTGTCGGGGGTTAGACAAAATTGGCTGCCCCCTGTCCCTCTGAATCCCAAGATTTAAGCACTAATTTATTGATAATAATCACTTTTTTTCAAATTAGATTGCACAAATCACCTCAGCTAATAATGTGCATGTAAAATTTTGCCAATTTTTTGTATTTATTTTTATGAGTTTTGGATTTTCTCAAAAATGTTTAAAACTGTTGTACTTTACATTGCTTTACTTTGCTTTATTTAGCACAAAATGTGAAAATATGGATTTTGTATACGTCACGTCATCAACTGTGAAACATGGGAAAGTAGAGCCAGTCCGTGTACCACGGTACAGGCCGTATTCAACGGTAGAAGCCGTAGTCTGCTGGTGGAGTTAATTCGCGTACAACACCAAATTTGATCGAGCTCAATCATTTGGGTTACCTAAAACATCGATGCAAGGCATCGTTACTGAAAAGGCAGTTTTACTGCTCTAAAAACGATTTATCGACGAAAATTCCGACGCTCGGTGATTAGGCGGGTATTTTTGGGTCTCGCTGAAGCTTCAATCTGGGTCATCATAAATGGGTCAAGCTAAGTAGCGTCCCCGGCCAACAAAATCAGCCAAAAATCTAATTCAAATCCAACGAAAACGTTTAGTTATGGATGCATACAGTATATGTCGAGTATGTGTTTTTTACCGAGACGATCGTTTGCCAGCAGTGTTCAACTCTCCGTCGCTGCCGGTGCTAGTGTAAAATCTGCCTTTTGTGATACAGTCCATACCTTAAGTTCAGCAAAGTTTCCACCGTTATTTTCCAATGCTGTGATCAACACGGGGAAATGTTTGTTTTACCATTTACAGTCCAAAAGCTAAGACACGAAAATAGACGAAGAAAACTAAGAAATTCATCGAAGCTTAAACGACACACTGCTGCACATCTGTGCAGGGAATGTTTCAACTTTTATATTCCCGGATAGATTGTTTCAGACAAACTTTTGATATTTTTTAATGGTTCAGTGTTTTAACTTGCATATTTCACAAACTGAAAAATCTAATCAATTTATTAGGAAATAAATCTTTATTTTCCCAGATCAGTCTTGTCCAGCGCTATAACCGGCTTGGGTACCGTACTTATATTGACATAATGTCAAAACGCTAAAATTTGAGGTACCTAAAATCCAGAAAAAAAGTTTAGTACCTACCCAACATGAGAAAATCAGTAAATCCTTCGTTAAACCAGAAAAACTTACATCGCACAACGAATCTGAACTGTTTTCGAAAGGATTTCAACACTTAATTTAATTATAAGTGAATTTTCACTAATCCACGTAAATTTCACATTTTTCCTAGAAGTGACTCAGTTTAAGTAACTGTAAAGACAAAAATTACTTGTCACTACCAAATGTTATACAAATTTATACTAGGCAAAGACACAAATGGAGTATATGATAAAAAAACTAAGAAAAGTTAAACTATGAACTACAACTGTCGAACACACTGAAAGTCAAATCGACAACTAAACCTACGCTTGAATACAATTGGAATTTTATGTTTACATTGGTATCATGGCTAGCTATTTATCATTTTTCAACGACAGTTGGACAATTACCCAAGTTATTGAATACCTCGAAGTATTTCAATCCATTATCAAAGCAATTCACGGCCACTCAACAAAGCTTTGATAGAGCATTACCATATCAACTACATACCTGCACATAACATTACAAAACGATAACTAATTCACAACCTTGCATCGTAATTATGCAAACGTTGTTCCGGGACTATTCTTTGAATTCAAAGTCAAATTAGAAATTTACCTTTGACATCCTCCGTTAAACTTTCTGGGAAAAAAAGATAACCGTTTATTATCCCCAGCATAATCATGAACCGTAAATAAGCACCACGTAATAACACATAATTATTTACGTTTCGGTAGGAAAAACGTGATGGGTATGCCGTTCTCGTTTTGGTTCGTTACATTTTGGTGCATATTAGGTACGTGACGTGAGTACAACGAACGATGAATGTTTGCATTTTTGTTTTGCAATTTTGTACAGTTGTTGTTCTATATGGGATAAATAGATTATTACATGTCTTCTGCAATTAATTTTCGTATATAGACCTCTCGTCAAATTTGGAGGAATTATCATTCGTAGGTCACCACTTTTACCGATGTCAATATGCTGGTTGCCAGACCCCGAACGTGATAATGATCGTAACGGAGCCTGCACAACGACAGGAAAGATAGAAAAATAATGAAGAAGGTACGTTGAAACATATGGAGCATCTGACGAACAGCCAGATGGTACTTCCATTCATGTGTGAAGGCAAAACTTACCCATCCATGAAAGGATAAAGTGTATTGCCGTGCAACGCCATATTAGGAAGACTAGCGAGTGGTGTCAACTCCGTTCCGTCTCCTTCCCCATTGCTGACTTTGGAAAAGGCAATGGCTCTCAGCGTATCTCGACGTCTCTTTGAAACGACTGCGGAGAATGCAGAGAAAAGATATACCACAACACCCTTCAAGAAATTACTGAACAAACATAAAAATAATTACCAGACTCAGCTCCGTATGTGTAGAGCACGTAAGAAATTATCCTAGGCCGGGAATTTGTACGACTGCGGTTACTACGAATACCAAAATCAAAACAAAAAGGAAATTTCCAATACAAATTCACAACTTCCTACTGCAACCTTACCACAGTAAACTTTCAGTGCCACAGCGATAGCGATACCAAACACGACGAGAATCGGCATTAATATTGAAAGCAAGTGGTCCACCTTGTGGAGCTGACCTGCAAAACAATCGAGAGACTCTTTGTACGAGAACCCAGCAATTGCCATGGGTTATGATGGTCCTGAGCTGTAAACAAACCAATAATGATAAGTTTTGCGTCAATGGGTAATTTCGTGAAAAGTGTTCTTACGTTATTCATATTGTTTACTTTAGTTTCCAATTTCATAATGCCAGTTATTCACCAGGGGTATGTTTAGTAGGATTAGGGTCTAGACTAGTTGGAAGATGAGACTAACGGCTCCGATCTATTCTGGATCTGACTGATCATAAAAATTACATCGAGCAACCTAGCAACGAAGGCTGGTCAACAAGGGGAAAGACTGGACACTTCTACGTAATAATCATGGTATTTTACTTAGTATTCCACCTTTATGTCCTCCAGTGATAGCAACACGTTTATAAGCTTACCCTCCGTTAATATATGCCACCCTTGCGTTAGTAGTTCGAAGTAAATGTGCAGCTCTCATGAAAACCTTATTCTACAGCCTGTGCACTTGTGTTCGTATTGTAATGCTTACAGAATACTTAGAACAATTCATTATGTACAGAATGAGAACAAAATAACAAACAAACAATGTTTTATGTACTGCCTGTAGCTGAATTTCGCCTTGTTTGGCTGGCTATACACCACAATCAAACCACGGCTTTTCTTACTCTCTTTAATCCGTCACATGGTATACCGTGAGGTGATTCTATCATCTCCGTTACCATTCTAAGTCACAGGCAATGCCATCCAGAACACATCGTAGCCTCAAATTATTCCTCGGAGATGGTTCTCTGTGCATTACGGTAAAAGGGTTTGACCAAGAGACGGTTTAAGTCATAGATTCAGTCTACAAGGTGTCATTAGTTCCAGATGTACTGTTAACTCTTGTTTAAAACATGTACACACACAGGGGAATCCCGGCGCGTTCGACGGGATTCTTCGTTCATTTTGAGTCACATGTCGTGCTACTTAATTTGAAAGACGGTCGCGCAAGTGCAGATCTGAAACACCTCCGAGGGTACAAATATATCCGAGATATTCCGGATGAGGCAATGCGTACATTCCAATTCGCAAATTTAGTGTTGGCCGACCCCAATAATCTCGAAAGTGTTTCCTTGAGTCGCTGATGGATTCGACGATCTTGTTGGTAATCGAAAGATAATCACATCACAATAAGAAATATGAGACCATTTTACGAAGTCTAACTCAGTTTTAGTTTTTCAGCGAAATAAAAAGGGCGAAACATGGCTTTAGATGAAAAAATAGTAACTCCTATCAGGCTAGTTAAATCACGTGACTTTCCGAATTAGGAAGTCAATGCAGTCGATAACTTGATGGTATTTTCTGCCGGAACGAGGCTAACTAGGGTCTGTTGTGGCATACATTGTCTGCATATATTATCGCGGCAATGTGTCCAGCGGGACAAAACATGTCGGACAAGGGTCGACCGTGCAATATTGGCGAGATCACGCAGTATCGCCATCTATTACGAGCGAATTACGAGATTTCGTTAAGCTTTCACTTGTCGAGAGTATCTACATCGCTTCTGCATTCAGTAAACGCAGGGCACCAGCGAGGCACTTAAGGCCAGACGTCTTCTATTTTGGAATGGAAAAATAATTATAGCTCAAAATTCAAAACAATAGCCTCGTCGGCCAATCACAACAGTGGCCGTTATTTTGCGAGTGCACGATCCAGAGTGCACCCGTAAAATAATCGCTTTTCTCTCGTCTCTCAGATCGCCAGCTTCTTAGTTTGGTGCTACATAGGCATGTCTGACTAACACTGAGATACTTACCCGTAATTGTCACTGGCTGGCTAACGTCACTAAACTCGCCACGTCCAAGTTCGTTGACAGCTGCCACTCTGAATACGTAAGTGTGTCCCATGGGCAAGTCATCTGTCCGCCATTTTGTATTCTTTCCGCTATAAATTTCAGCCCAGATACCATTTTCATTCCTAAAACAGATTAGGTCAGTAACTAATGAAGGCACAATAGGTGTTAAAAGGAATATTATTCAGGTGCCGCAATACCGGGTCTTCCAAAAATTAAGTGAACAAATGGAGTTTTTTGGACACAAAACTGGTCATGAATTTGAAAACTTGGTCCAATTATATAACTCGTTGACATCTTTCACACTGGCTATTTCTAAAATGTTAGGCTTAACCTCAATGTGTAAACTGCACAAACAGTTTTCATTGCAGTTGTCACCGTACCGAGAGGACCAATCATGCACGTCACAAAATTTGAACTGACGCCTATACCTCGCTTGTAACAAAAAGCTCGTGTGCTTATCGTCGTCCAATTCTGGAAAAATCCAATGAATGCTGTAAACGTTCTGTTCAAGGCTCTGGATTTTAGGCTGTTTCATCTTTGGTGGAACATCGGCTAAAAGAGCAAAGTTCTGGTTAACTGGTATGAATGCAACTAAAAAATCAGGGCTGAGTTCAACAAGGTAACATAACGAATTGGGCACCTTAGAAAAAGGTTGTGTAACGCAATACACCGTATAACGTTTTGCGACTAAGCAACTTACCTGCTCAAACACAAGAATTTTGGTCACTATTAAAAGTAGTCGTACAGGGTTATGAAAAGAAGCATAGAAGTTTTTGCACAGGAGATTTTGATGGAATATTTTCAACGATTTTGACAATGTTGTACGCAGCATACCCCTAATATTGTTTGCCATTCAACGTGCCTGGTAAACCACGTCGAGTCTTAAGGTGACCCTTACGTGAGACAAGAAGTCTAGTGTATAACACTGCGGCGTTAATGGTCACAATACAGGTCCCTTTCAGTCAACCTTTACATGAAAATTTTATACGACTGTCACAACTGCCACTTGGTACACTTACACGATGTTCTAAATGTGATTTGATGTGGCAGTGATGGCCAGGTAAATGACGTCACAGAACTTCCGTCCGAGCAGGTGAGTCGTATTTGGAATGCATAACGTGTGCGAGGTTCCAGCTTTAATAATAGCACCTTATATGAATTTTCTCTAATAAAGGTGACGTCAGATGAGTTTATTGGTTTGTATGGTGACTTCTGGTCTACCTGAAATCATAAAATTGAACAAGCTGGGATACTACAACCACAGATATTAATATTGACTAGATCAGCAAATATGTGTAACAAAATAGTACAGTAACCGTCGTCAGCCAATAAAGGGCTTGAAGCAAGTTCTGAAAATATTTTACGAAGGTCTGCTAAATCTCCAAGCGAGACTAGTGTTTCGGGCAGCTGCGTGAACCACAGGAGTCACTGTATGACTACGATTTAATGCTTTTAGCTCTTAAACAAAATTACTAAAGGTATAACTGCAAGTGACAGAATTCGGTTTGTGTGAAATAACTGAAGCATGAGGGTTTTGTGTCCTTTAAAGAACGGCGACTTCAGAGTTAGCTTGCAAAATGCCGTCAGTTTCTTTTTTCTTCATTACGCTGTTATTTACAAATAGAGAAAGAATTAAAAAGTAGACGGCGGATCTATGAAGGGGGAGGTGCAACCAAAGTTCTGGAAAGGGCCTTAAAATCGGCATGTGTTTTATGGTCGTGTTCGACGGTGCGCACCCTCCTAAATCTGCCTATGGTAAACATGACAATGTTACCTTTGCAAATAAAAATGAGTGGTTAAGAATTCTTCTGTCTTCGGGTAATGTCCACCTAAGTATTAACGAAAAGCTTGTGGTGTTGAGCAGTTCCGGCTTGCTGGGTATGGCGTAAGTGGTGGTGCTTATTTCACGACTTTCTGAACATTTCCTAAGTATGCTATTGCAAGCCAAAACCTATAATGTAGACAGCGACAAGCATAGTAAGATATATGGTAAAACAAGAAGTTAACTATCAAACAAGGGTGCAGTGTATTACAATAGTTTACAAATGGATAGCGCAACTGTTAAATTGTATCGAGCCCCAATTTCAAAATGTCAGTTGCATTTCAACGAATTATCCCGAAATGACAGAACAAAATAATCATTTTCAAGGCTTACGACTTATTTACGTTTTCACATTCTTAAAAAGGCTCAAATGTAACACGTAAACACCTTTGATGTAACAGGTACACACATCAAACACCTTTCATGTAACAGGTACACAAATCAAAAACTTTTGATGTAACAGGTACACACAGCAAAACCTTTGATGTAACAGGTACACACAGCATACACCTTTCACGTAACAGGTACACAAATCAAAAACTTTTGATGTAGCAGGTACACGCAGCAAAACCTTTGATGTAACAAGTACACACAGCATACACCTTTCATGTAACAGGTGCACAAATCAAAAACTTTTGATGTAACAGGTACACACAGCAAAACCTTTGATGTAACAGGTACACACAGCAAACACCTTTGACGTAACAGGTATACACATCAAACACCTTTGATGTAACAGGTACGCACATCAAACACTTTGGTGTAACAGGTACGCACATCAAACACCTTTATTGTGACAGGTACGCACATCAACACCCTTGATGTAACAGGTACACACAGTAAACACCTTTGATGTAACAAGTACGCACATCAAACACCTTTGATGAGACAGGTATGTACATCAAACACCTTTGATGTAACAGGTACACATAGCAAACACCTTTGATGTAACAAGTACGCACATGAAACACCTTTGATGAGACAGGTATGTACATCAAACACGTTTGATGTGACAGGTACTCACATCAAACACCTTTGATTTAGCAGGTACGCACATCAAACACCTTTGATTTAGCAGGTACGCACATCAAACACCTTTAATTACTTATGGTACATTGCAAGACGTACTTTAATCATATACACTCGAGCTGGAACCAAATCCGAAAGCAACGTGTCGTGCAAGTTGTGAGACAAATGAGGGCTCTTCTTTTCTGAAACTGCGCCTTCATTGTCCTTAGTTCTCCAGATCACTCGGTAGCCAACATTTGTTCGGCGGCCATTTAGGTTTTGGGGACTTTTCCAATTTACTTTTATGGAGAATGGGTCCTTTACATGTGTGAAGACGTCCCGTGGCTCAGACGGCACTAAAAAGGCACGAAAGAAACGACACGCAAAATCAAGCAGTGTACGTGTACATGTAGGACGAAATGCATATTTTATTAAAAATTGAATTGCGAGACACCATGTCTCCGACCCATACTATTCAATTTACATAGTAAAAAATATAAACAAACGTAAAAGTCTCGGTCAAAGATAATGTTCAGTTCTGCAACACGGGGAAGATTATGATGTCTACATTTTCTTAAGTTTTCTGCTCTTTGCTGAAGTCTTTTGCAAAAGCTGGCAACAGGAGGCGCTACAGAATTTGGATTAGCGGAAACATCAAGATTAGGCACAGATAAAAAATCTTATTTAAAGAATTGATGTTAATTACAACTTGTTGACTAACATTCACGGCCAGGAAACATCCATATTGAGAATGTATTATACGGAAGTCTTTCTTCTTTCAGCGATGTAGGCATACTCAATGGAGCATAAAAGACACAACGTACCGGAAGCGAAACCCATACCTCTTGCCTCAGTTTTGAACACAACCATTCTACCAGAAGACAGCGCCACCTCCCCAGCGGAGTACCAGTTGGATGTAGAAGCGTGAATCAGGTATTCAGTATATGGTTCTAGGTTCTGAATAGTAATCCGATTATCATAGGTTGACTGAAACATGAACGGAAAACAATCATGTTGGAATTGTGAGTAGATAACGAACAATTGTGGTTGTTTTTTTCTGCAAACGCTACAAAAAGTCGGGCAATGAACGCTGATGACGTATCAGTCCATTTAATAATAACGAATACAGCGTAAAAAAGGAAAATGGGAGCACAAACATTTGTCTTCTACTCGAAAATATGCATCACGATTTTTGATATAACTCTGATGCCACTACAAGAGTTCTGGTAACTGAAAATTTTTTATTGAAACGAAAATTGTCAAATCTGCGAGTCAAAATCTTACTGTTTTATTGCACAGTTTGCTTGCTGTGCAATTTTGTACCAAGCGAGTATTGTTAATCGATACGAGACGGTGTTTGATGTAGTATATCGTGTACAGTGTAGAAGGGCGGAATACTTCTTTGCAATGCGGAGGGCGAATTTCACTGGAAAACTGAAGAGTCAATGTAGTTGAAGTTGATTGCTCAAGTACGGGCGGCTGACTTGTATTAGCGGGCATCAAGCATAACATGTCTGTAACAAAACAAGTGTAAACATAGACAATGAAATGATAATTTTAACAAACAGCATATTGCAGTTACCGGTTCTGACGGATGTAAAATTGCTGGCTATCACGAAATGTACTGCCATGGTTGTTTATAAGTAAGTTCTGTAAACACGAGTACATTATTCGAACCTTTTAAACGAATCCTGGCAAATAAAATGAGCAACACATTTACCTGGCATCGGCTGGCTTTCAATGTCGAAGCTGCTTAAAGAAATTGGTTTGAATGAACCGCTGTCCATTGAGATCAAACTAATTATTTGTGCATCTTTGTTCAGCGTCACGATATGCGATGAAATATCCAGGTATATAGCGACTTTGTCCACCACAATGCCTCGAACATTAGACCCTGAAAACAGACATCAACAAACAACTCGAATGTGAACAATATGCAGAACGAATTGTTACGGTTTCCAAACACTAGCGCAGGTATATTATCCTTGTAGCTCAATTAAAATGTAAGTATAACTTACCATTTGAAATACTGATATTACTCAGAACTCTGCAAACATAGCCGTCACTTAACCACATATAATGCGTTGATGAAATGAGGAACACCTTCGCTGGAATATCCGATGTGTCGACCGCAAACCAAGGCAACCAGTTACGATCGGTATAATTACACACTTTCTCCATACTTCTTTTGCCTCTCTTGGCTGAGTTATCAAGCAGTGGCAACGTTTTTAAAGTTTGTATGTGCGTTTTGTATATTTGATCGTCTCCACTCCAAAACAATGTGCTGAAAAGATCGATGAACATATCTGGGTACATACATTTCAGTTACTGTGATATTTGAACGCTGAGCACTGATTGTACTAAACATGAACACATTTTTCACTAGTCATAAAAACAATCACTTACTTGTTCCCCCCAATAAAAATAGAAGCAAGTGCTATCATTTTTACTAAGACCTTGCGAAAAATAAATTGTAAAATATATTGACTTACAGTAAAGTATGCAGAATCAGCCAAAAAAGTAGGTGCAAAATAATAACATTTACTATAATGTAAAGATGACAAACCTTTCGAAAGGACTAACTTGTATCACATTGACAATTCCAGGTTTTAAAAGTATTTCTTTTGTATTTTTTGACAAGTCAAACATCACAATCGTGTTTCCGTCTTCAATCCAAAATAAGTGCATTCCAATCCAGTCAGCAACAAGTCCTTTCGGTGACAGCTTTTCCCTTAAAACCTAAAACAGAAAAGAAACATTTTCCTGCAAATACAGATAAAGTGCATTCATACTCATAAGAATGTCTAAGAACAAGGTGACTTCAGCATATTAAGACTATCATGGTGCCCGACAAAATCATGATACACGTGACCTTCATACATCATATAAAGTTCTTAGAACGACTACAAACAATTGCAAAGAGCAACACTTCGTGTAGGAAAATTAGCTCATCTCGTAGCTCACATCTGTGGCAAAATAAACTGTGACACCGTCAGGCGAATGTCTTACTTTTTGTAGCATCGGGTCGTTTTCTGGCGGGTGTTGAATGAGTACCCATAATGCACGCGTCAGATGTCAGTAACTACGACGCCTGTTTCCGGGTGGCGGTGCAATACCAACATTAAAAATTAAACTAACCAATTCATATCAAATTAAGTTTTTGGGGTTGTACTGAATGAGCATTATATGGGCTAAGTTGTGTTGAATGAGCATTATATAGGCTAAGTTTTGACAAAACTACCTTGCGTCACAATCGGTTTTATGAAGTTTTTAACTGTAATGAAGCGGGAAGTGTGTCTTTAAATAGGATTATCGAAAGAAACTGGACTTTTTATTTCGCATACAGTTGCCCAATCATATTGACCTGTTACTCAAAGAAGCAAATGTTTGACGTCATAATGGTATATTTGCCATCATTTACTGTCTTTCCAGGCAAACGTCAATTGAAAGTAAACAGACACAGGTGTGAACAAAACTATCCTTATACAAAATACCTGCCGTACTCCATTTGCGCTGAAATTGGATGAACCAAGAACGCCTTCATCAGTAAACCAGAAAAGCATCTCCTCGTGAGCTAGGTATGTCACTGAGGTTGCTGACTCATCTAGAAAGATGCGTCTCTCCTGCAGGTCGGTATCGAGAAGACTTACAGAAGATCCGTCAGCTATGAGAACTTCAGGTGGCCAGGAAAGTTCTGAAGACACCGTGAGTAAGATTTCATAATAAACGTCAAAGGAAAAAAGTGCTTAATTACTGCATTGATCATCCTCCATTGTATTTAGGGTGAAAAGTCGCCGAATATTGTTGGTCGTTTTCCCGTGGTTTATGGTATAATGAAGAGTGGTGATGCGTTGCGTTTGTGGTGTGTGTGACAACTCTGTATATGAGCACGCGGTGGCCCTTTGACTTTCTCGCGGAACATCGCGTGCGTAGAGCTAAGAAACTTTCAATTAAAGTCGCGTTTTTCCTATTTTCTTGTTTTAGTCAGGTTCACTATGTCCAAATTTTGACATTCCATTTTTTCGGTGGCCATCTTGGATTTTCAAAAATGGCGCCGGTAAAATGGAATTTGCCGAATATATTCGCCCTTAGGTCACTGAGAATGTGGCTACATCTGCAGTTCTGTAGTCAATGAATTGGAAATTTAAATTTTATTGGCGGCCATCTTGGTGGCCATCTTGAAATTTCACAGCCCGTAAAATACATTTTGCTCAGTAATTCTGAGTCTTAGAACAAGACAGTCCTCAAGCTGCAAGAAAGGTTGTAGACCCAGAAAACATGTAAACAACATGCAATGAGTGTGTTCACTCAAGCCACAAAACTGCACTTGTGGATAGTATGGAAGTGATTTTCTTAACTAGAGATTATGACTATATCATTCTGGTTTTTGACACCCACAAAGACAACTCTTTGAAACAAGCCACAAGAGAAAAAAGGAGGCAGAGAAAGGGTCAAGTACAGTCTGTACTAGATAAGAGATCAGACTTACATAAAGAACATCCCAATGAGCCGCTTCCTCTCCCATGACCAAGAAAGGCTCAACTTACTGAGTATGTGTCTGCAAAGACACTTGAATATAATCAAGACTCTGCTAAGATAGCCATTACTTCAGCTTCAGGATGCACAAAGAGCAACCAACGTGATCTACGCTTAGAAGAAAACGATCACGAAAAAGCAGATGTATTGCTAATACACTGTACGTCATGCAGTTCTGGCATCACATCAAAGGGTCCCTGATTCGCAGCTGATGTTTTCTTTTCACCTGTCATAGATTTACTGGTACTCGTCATTGCCTATTATGACAGGCTTCTCAGAAATACTTCAGTCCCCATGGAATATGGGATTGTGGACAAACGTCCACCAACCATTGGTGCTTTGAAACAGCATGTGCTGAGGGTGTTTATTCAAGCCAGAGTGTGGGGCCAGGCAGCCATTGCTCGACAGAAGTTCCTTGATCCATTGCAGAATGAATTTACAAGGACAAAGATGACCAGCTGAAACACTCACAACTGAGGAGCTTCCGGCGCCAGAGGCTATCATTGAGATGGTTAGATGCCAGTGCAAAAACAATTCCTCTTCCTAAAGATGCTCTTGCCGATCAAAGGACCTATTTTACACAGATCTATGTCAGTATAGTGCAGAATATCAGAATGGTGATGATGATGTGATTCATGGTGACAGTGGTGGCTATAGGAATGATCTACAGACTGATTTCAAAGTTTTGAAAGACTATTGACACTACAAAAACATGTTCTTCAAACTTAAATAAGTTGTTAAGGTACTGGTTTAGTTTTAAGTGTCTTGAAGGAAACAAGCCCCGAACAAAATATACAAGAAAGTAAGATGGTGGTCATGTGTCGGATTCCACGAAGAATGCATTTAGAAAATGTGGCTGTTAATAAATGGGGGTTTTGATTATGTTTCTCATTTAATAAGTTGCACTTTCAGATTTCTTGACCACAAAAATGTGGGTGCAGCCATTAAAACTAACATTCTAAGTGACCCAGGAGCAAAGATACTGAGGAAAATGTATCTTACGGGCGCCATTTTTAAAAATTCAAGATGGCCGCCAAGATGGCGCCCAAGAAATTAAAATTTCCAATTCCTTGACCTGAGAAATGCAGGTGTAGCCATAAAAAGCAACATTCTAAGTGACCCAAAAGTGGAGATATTGGGCAAAATTCATTGTACCGGCGCCATTTTTGAAAATCCAAGATGGCCGCCAAGATGGCCGCCAAAAATTGAATCAATTATTTTCTGATTTGTCATTCCATGAGGTTTCAAAAAATGTATAGTTTCCACTTTCCTCAAAAATTCCAACAAAAATACACAACAAACCTGACGATTTTGAGGATATTAAATTCACTGGTGTGATATGCAGTGGTGTAAAGAAAGGCTCATGATGCTGACAATGTAGTCATTTGTCAAAATAAGGTAGATGGTGGTTTTAAGCACTTTAATTCCAACTTTTCACTGTGCTATAGCAAACAAATAACCAAATGTCGTGACTCTACAGAATTGAAAACATTAAGGTAGAGAGAAGTTTGCGTTCTTTTAAATTATCAAAATTAAGTTAAGATTTGGATACGCACAATGCAATGTCCCTTGTACCACATAATAAGGATTTAGGGAACATCGTGTATGTATATACCTGACGTGTTGAGAGTAACAAACGAACTATTCATACAACCTTTAGCATTGCACACAGTAACCTGAAATTGGAAAAAAGAGAAACTTGTTCACTGGTTTCGTACTTTAATGCAATTACAAGAAGAACAAACAGTTGAACGTTGCATCATCTATGTGTACGACAAGCACAAGCTCACACGAACACACACGAGCACTACATTAGTAACGACAAGTCATATATTCACAAGTGTCACTGATACAAAAGGTTGGTTATTTCTCGAATCAATGGTGTTAAAAGTTAATATTATCATCAATCTATTTCTCCTGCCTGGCCTTCTTACCTTTAGAAAGTAAATTCTATCCAAAAAGATCTTTTCCAAAGTTATGCGCGTTTTGTTGGTTGACAGGGAGGCAATGCTGTAAATGCTGTTGTTCTCTTCCAAGAAGTGAAGTGAGTAACCTAACCATGGAGAAAAAGAATCTAAACTGGTTATCGCCCATGAATGAGACACTTTATGCGCTAATTGAGCGATAAACCAATTGAACTTATGAATTGGCCATGGTCAAAGTTGAAAAGCTTGGCGTTGGCACTGATTAGGCTTATGACGGTTCTGCACCAGTGGCTGAGTTCCTAACATACCTAATAATTCGCCATTCATGCTTGACGGAGAATCCCAGCGAACGTCCATTGTTAAAGTCCTATTCTTTACACCAGCTCTGGTTTTGAAACCTCTTAGATTACGCGGATGGGAAGGAACTGGAATGACACATTGACTTCTCAAGAGTCACGTAACAAAACATATGTACAAAAACATATAAAAATCAGGATATGAACAATTAAAAAGTAAAGCACCATCAAATTTTCATCAACTCCTCAACCAAGAGATCTAATTTACGCAGTGAGAACACAGTTTAAGTGTGACTTACATCTGGTATAACGAATTCCTTATCTCTTCACACGTAAGTTTGCGGTACTTTTGGAAGAAATGTGACCTGGTAAACATGTTACGTACACTTGACTGACAGAACAGTTGTCAACGCAAAGTGACCTTACTCGACATTGGAGAACACAGAGTTGCGACGGTTTCCGGGCCGTGTACCCATCTGCTCGAGGGAGTAATGTGAACAGCGAAAGATGAAAATGGCTTTAGGTAATCCACCATCACATAGGGGTAACTTGTAACCTTTCAAAAGAATAATGAGCTCATTGGAATAAAAATGTTTCCATATCCATGTCTATGGCACTGATAAGATAATTAAAGTAACATGTTATCAAGGCATTTGACTATACAGACGTCTTTAATGAAATATCGATTGAAGAAAGAAGACATACAATTTAGTATTAGGTTGAAGAAGAATACAATTTCAGAAGAATTAACTAAAATCCAACACAAGAGAAGTTTTGCGTAAAACTGCTTTCATGCCACCCTTGTCTATTCACCCATATGTTCGATTAAAAATGTTGATAATATTTATAATTCATGAGGTACGTTGAAGGGGAAAAATTAAAATAAGAAAGACGACCACATGCATTTACAACTCGAAGTGGCAAGCAAAAGAGGCAATTCATCAAAAACTCTTCTGGGACCAGATTCATGTTTTGAACAACTCTGTAATTAAAAGTTTCGAAGGCATTCGCACGATCTCCAATTGTATCGTTACCTGAGTATGAACGTGTCCCTCATATTTAATACTGGTGTAGTACAAAACTTCACCGTGTGTGACACACTTGTCTTCACGCCAGCCAACTGAAAAGTTGCTCCAGTCGTTTCCAAGAATTTTAATGGAGGATGTCGGAACTGTGCACGGATGCACATTGATGGTGTGGTTAACATCTACAACACGTGGACATTATGTTTCAATGTGCTGATTGCACTCTCCCGCAAATAGCTCGCACATTATGTCAAGGTTCTCATTGACTCTGTTACGTTTATTCACACAAAGAAGCACAAAACGCCACGAGTGCGAAGCTCACGTTATCTGATAAACATGAGCCTAACAAATGGGAGTTTGGAGCCTAAACCAATTATAACTTTTTGCCAGGGTTAATGAAATATCAAGGTTTTCCGCTGTCAACTTTCGATTGTATTGAATGTGATAATTGAAACAATTGTTTCGATGGTGGACATAGCATTCTTCCAATTGTTGTAGATGAACAGCAGAATAAAAGAGTGCGTCGCACTTCCCATGTATCGGAAAATGCTGGGCAGTTCAGCAAGTCTGGAGAATGTTCAAGCTGCTTCAATTGATTAAATTTATATTTTCCTCATCACAAAAGTATATTGGTCTCACATTTAAACTTTTTAATGTTACCGTCTTGAAATTTAATATATCGGCTGTTCTAATTGATAAGGAAACCAAGAAAGTCCAGGACCGAGGAACATGGTGCCTCTGAAAGTCGTCAACCTATTGATAATTAGCTACTTGCATGCAAACAAACACTTTACAAGACAATTTCCTTTAAAATCCTTCAAATAAAAGTCAGTAGATTTTTAACCATACGACTCTAGACCATCTTCTTGAGCAAGAAATATACATGCAGCAGTTACCTTCAACTATGAAGTTCTCATGGAAGACATCAAATGCAGACACTTTGGCAGGGCTGTATATCTTGGCTGAGAAGTGAGCATTTGTATCTGTTACCCAGATGGCGTTGTTGTGCATGTAGTATAGGTGGTTGTTCAAATATCGAAGTGATGGTAGTCTGAATTGAAGGAATGGACCAAATGGAATTATTTCATTATTTTTCATCCCAAAGATGAGCTGGTATTGGAATGATCAAGTCTCATTGTGAATACTCCAGCTTTCTTTGAGTAAAACAACGTCGGCTGTAAGGCATATTTCGAAACTAACGTGCCCATAAAACAATTAGTCCCTGTGGCGGCAGCTCAGTTTGTTCAGTAAAACATTGAGTACATGCAACGTAACCTATAGTAGATATTTAACATCTTAATCGATACCTTAAATAGGTTATATGACCGAATACGGAGATTTTTAGGTTACAGCTTGCAAACGAACTACTCACCCAGCCGAGCTCTTCAACTTGACTACGTGTTCGTCTGTGCTCATTCGACCAAGCTTCGACGAGAACAGGAAACTATAATCTTCATTACTAACGACCCAATATAAAATTCGACGATTATCGTCAATAGTCATGTCATGAAAAGTGGACATAATATTGTTGCTTCTATACCACGTGACATAGCTTCTCTCGTCGCCGTTGAGGTAACAGCGATAAATCGCGGGATCATAAAACTTTGAAGACGACCAGTAGACGATTCCTTCAGCTGAGTCGACGGCAATTGATTTTACTTCTTTTGAGTTTATTACTAGTGACGTGTTGAAATCAATCACACTGGTTTTCAATATCTGAAAGATATAACGTTTGGCAGTTATCATCTATTTCCCACATTTTCAAGGACAAAATACAGAATATGGTTCTAAACTCACCATCGAAGAATGTTTCGACGTCCAGATAATCTGTTGACCAGCTCTATCGTAAGCTATACACGAAGCATTTTGGAGAACCATCACAGGTTGGCTTGTGTTTGAATTCAGAAAATACATGTGAGTAAAACCATCGCCGGATAGCAGTATCAATTTGGCCGACGCCACAATAATCTCTGAAAAGACATTGAATTGTTTAGTTCGACACAACAGGAAAATTTGATAATGATTGACGAATACGTGTTCCCACCGTTAGATATGACTTCCAAACAACTCTCGGCGACGTTCATTCAACACTCCTAACTTAGCTACTAGAGTAAGTGTTATTCGTAAAATTCCATAAGTATCGCTTTGATATCTTAGTCAGACTGGTGAAATACATGTAAGCCTACGAGGTGAGGCAGGCTTCAGTAGCTACGATTTGTAGCACACGTCCTCCAGCAGTGGCGGATTTAGGATACAATAAGGGAGGGGCAACACTTTGTCTTGGGCAATCGTGTAAAGTACGACTGCATGCGCGCAGCCAGCCGGAAATGAAGGAGGGCTTGGACTTCTAAGAATGTGGACCTCCTTGCTAAAATAAAGCCGCACGACTAAAAATAATAAAAAAAAACGGGGACACACTTCTACACCTTGTTTTCGACCACTTCGTCATTATCAGGGTTAATTAGTAAACTCAATATTTCCTTACGCTCTTGCTGTCTTCCTGTTTTACTTTTGTTGGCAGCCAAGAGGGGGGCCGGGCCCCCTGGGCCCCCTAAATCCGCCTATGTCCAGATGCGTAAAATGTTGACAGAACTGGGAAGCGTTTCAAGAATCGCGCATCAATGTTTCAACAAAAACAATGTATTATTCGACAAACCTGTAATGTTTCCTGACACAGGCGGCGCACTAATCACGTGATTCACAACACGCCCATCTGCCGATGAGTTAAGTAACAACCCAGACGATAGCTCGCTATACACAATGAATGCCTGCCAATCTACAAGAAAAAAAAACGTACTGCGTTGCCTTGTATTTCAGTATTAAATCTTTTCGAAAACACGCTATTTCATTGATTTAACAGGTAATTTTTGGTCGCACAACACCTGCGAAGCGAGAAACAATGCATACTTATTCGTTACATTTTCTTATCACTATAATGTTGTGATTTTACATTGACAAGCAGTACTGTTGAAGCAGTAGTAATTTTCCCTCCACTTTACACTTTTTATTTCTGACAGTTTTCGTACGATTCATTGTGATTCCACGGAATACAGGGGACCAAATTCCGGTGCCACCTCCTGAGTAGGCTCTCACTCTCACACTGTAGGTAGTATTTGGAGATAACTGAGTGATGAACAATGACGTTGCCGAAATATCATCGGTTAAGTTTACATCGCCTGACCCGCTCCGTACTTCAGCAGAGTAATTCCATGCACAAAAAGCCCCTTTGCCTAGAAAAAAGACTGTATCGTAAGTTTAAGCTACCAATTTTCAACTAAATTTCCTAAATCTACTGTGTATTTGTGGACTTGTGAAAACACCGATTTTCCTTTCTTATGCTGTTTTACTTTCATCACTAAGTCACCCTTTGACTTTGATACAAACCGAGAGTGAACTCGACGTTGAATTCTCAATATTATCGAAAATAAATAGGGATCTTTTCATGCAACGCCCATAATTTAGGGACTAAGTCACTATTTATTTTCATTGAATTTAGGGCTCACTTTTTAATAATATTGTTAAAAAATATCAATTTGTTAAACAGGAGCTCATAATAAAGCTGAATTGACATAAAAAGTTTACATCTGTCAGTAAGGAAAGACACAAATAGGCAAAAGATTTAGGGAACTTAGTTGAGTACATATTTGGCACTGTTTCATGCAACCCGGCATTGTAGTCTCCGAGATCACCAGTGTTGTCCTTCAAAGTTCTATCTGTTCCATCCTCCACCCAAGTTAACATAATATATAGTTCAACCAACCGTTATCACAAAGGGAGTTAGTTGCAGGAATGTTCATTTTGAGAAGGACCTATCCTCAGCCTATTTGTTTGCACAGCCACTACAGCACTCGAAAGGCCGCTTTGACCATGAGGGGGTCTATTTGAGTGTTTTCCTGATCAGTAGCTTAGTTTTCTTAAGGGATAGTTCGACACTGATGACACTGTAAAAGTAACCTGGCTTGTAATGTTAGCTGATGCCTTTTCTACTAGCTCTCCAAATACATAATAGCATCCTTATTTTGACCACCACGCGATCATAAATGAATGAGGTAAATAACTTACCACTTTTCGACAAATCAGTTGGTTTGTCCCATGTTATTAGTGCCGTAGTACTTGTAAATACAGCTTGGACCAAGGTAGGCTCCGACGTTGGTGCTAGAAAAATGAGATCATAAAAGTATAATGGAGAACAGACACAGGTCAGTTTTAAGTAACAAGTTGACAATGTCTTCTAAAAAAGTACTGTCTCTTGAATTCCATTTTCATCCATTATGAACTGGCGCCTAACTAATCCAAAGTACTGTGCTAAAACAAGATTTGTGATAGCAGGTTGACATTTTCAACCAGCGATATAAAAAGATGGAGACAATTTGTGTGGCTGATAAACATGGAGCCTGTTTCGAAAAAGTGACATGGTTAAGACAAATCTAATTTATCTGAATCCAGTGTTGAAATAAAACTTAAGATTGTGTTTAAGTTCGTTTTGAGAAAGTGAATTTAAGTTGTCGCAAGTTTCCCTCTTCAAGCTACTGGTGCCTTACTCATGGTGAAGGGATTTTTGTTTTTCAAAAATTGACAGTTCATTATTCGTCGAGTCGTGCTCCCGGAATAATGTGACACGCCGTAATAAGTCAATTTGAAAAGCCTGGTATCAAGCAATAACAAATGTCAGGTTTTTTCCAAGCCCTGAAATTACACATATTTTGAGTGAGGAACAATTTGACAGCAATATCATAATGGTAAGTAGCCTCGATAAAAAATTGTTTTGTAGCGGCACTCGGGCGGGTTCATAGTAGCGGTACTCGGGCGAGTTCATAGTAGCGGCACTCGGGCGGGTTCATAGCTGCTGAAAGATTTGTATCAAATCCGTCTTAGCAACGTTTTCTGCACACAACTTGGCGAAAGCACAACCGCCAGGGATGTACCAATGAAAATTTGCAAAGGATCCAAAACTTTGCACGGTTGAAGTCTAAGACTTTGCGGATTTATTTTCGGATTTGATGTTTTCGTTTTCCAGAACGCTTTCTCCGAACATCCGCCTCGAGATTGTCTGCGGTACAAGTGCTGGAGACGTAAACATCCATACCTAATCATGCAGTTACTACGTATACAATATATACCACACATAGACATAAGACGAATCTTAGATTTAAGACCAAAATGAAGCCAAATAGTTTCTTGGATAGGGCTCCCGGTTTAACTACGTTTTAGGTAGTGCTTAGCTATTAAGTACAAATGGGTAACCTGGTATTGGCTGCGCATCCAAGTGGACTATTGTAATTCCAGAGTACCACCGGTTTTTTAATGTCACGTAGGATCTACGATATTTATTTGTAGAGAAGTCAAACTCTTCGCTCATGATCCTTGTCCCGTTCATCCAATACAGTTGGCGACCTCTCTTGGCAATGTTGTAGACTTTTGAAGACTTTTCGCCTGCGCATAAACCGTAACATTCCCGCTGGTCTGACCCATCTGTATCCATGATTCGAAAACAATTGTTAGAATCGTTCGCAAAATAGATACTGTGCTCTAGATAGTCGACAACAAAAGAGTAGACGTTGTCAAGAGACAAAACTAATTCTGGTTCCTTTGTGAAACTGAATGCGAGATCCACACGATAAATTCCTTTGCTTGGGGTCGACCAGAAAAGATATCTGCAAAACAAATTAACACCGAGACATTTTTATTACTTTCTATTCACGTATTACCCCAGTGTGTCGTTTAAAAGGATACTGAATCCGGAATTTGACTGTTAACGGACATTAAAGGCGAAGGCAACCTTTTTCCATGTCATTTTGAGCTAAAATAAGGTTGGTTGGTTATCCTAGACATATTTTCCACTTAATTAGAGCTTTTCATAATTTTATAGATTACTCGTCCGCTACTCCGGAAGCGACGTTTTAGGAGGCAAGCGTTTCCCGCCACTTGGTTTTGCGTTGACTTTACCGTGCGAATCTGTTCTATTCTACTTTTGTTTTGTGCTGTTTTTCAACAATTGTCGCCACCACTTTCCATCGGCGAGTCTTCTGCGGCAAGATAGGTTAGTAGAGAACTCAACTACGTTGGATTTAGGGATT
>NMRA01000166.1:437533-481326 GCA_002633005.1 Phoronis australis
GTGTCATCCATCGGAAAGCGATGCAAAGGTACTCCCAAAGCGCGCGTGAGCCGATAATTAGTATATCCTGGTACGCAGCAACAGTGTGGCATATTGACTGACTAGTAAATGAAAGCAAACGACGACGGAACTTAACACAACCGAGGTAGAACAATGACTGATTCGGCAGCTCTCACAGTCAGACTATATGAAAAGAAATTGGCGCGAAATGCTTACCTCCTAAAACGTCACTTCCGGAAGAGCGGACGAGTAATTAATAAAATTACGAAAAGCTGTAATTAAGTGGGAAATATGTCTAGGATAACCAACCAACCTTATTTTAGCTCAAAATGACATGGAAAAAGGTTGCCTTCGCCTTTAATGCCGACTTTTAAATCGTTGAAACAAAACAATGGTCTGCAGACCTTCATCAATCCTTAAAGGTTTGATCCATGTTCCATAACTCCTTGTACATGTATAATATGCTGAGTACAACAGTGACTAACGGTGCGGGCCACTTAATGGACGACTTTGCCATTAGATAACACAGTGAGGACAGTTTCAAGTGAACAATGCTTTTATGTTTCCGGGAAGGAAACCAGCAAGTGATAGAAGCAATTTTGGTTAAAATGAAAAAAACATAGTTTAGTAGCGTTTTATGGTTTTATAAGAAAGTTGTTCAAACGTGGCTTGTCTGAGAACCAACCGATTGACGCCATTACTCAAAAGTTTAATTTTCAAAATTGCTGCCAGGCTATGAGGTGTATTGCTAAGAGCGATTTAGCCAAAACGGATATTCATATACTTACCCATTTACAGGGTCAGCGACCAAGCAGGCGGGGAGTGATGTTAAATTGTTGACGATATCCAGGCACAAATCCTCCGAACTACAGCGAACTATCTGGAAACAAGTTTATCGGAGGTCATTGGAGATTTTTGTTGTATGCATAACTCAGATCCTAAGGAGTGTCAAAATTGATGGGGAAGGGGCACATAAGCTGACAGGGTGAGAAAAGTTGAAAAGAATTCTAAAGTCCACAATACAACGTAGGCCTGTATGATGAAATATCTCAAAAAATTATAGGGGACACAATTCCTACTGCCATGCAAGTCAAAATTCTTCGAGGAAAGTGCCAACAGTGACCGGAAGACATTTGAGGAGTAGGATCGTAGCAAATGTAACGTAGCACAAGTTACCATGCGAGCTCAAGCGCGCACTAATTGACTGTCGGGTTGTGCTGAACAGGATGTCCACTCGCCCAACTAGTCGAAATTCTCTAATTAATTCATCTTACCGAGTTGCCTTCCACTATGTACAGCACGTGAAAGAGCCAATCGTAGCTAAGAGCTGTTGCATTCTGTGATGAGTTTCTTACAATTAATGTTGTAAGACTAAACATGTTCATTTTCTGGACCAGTCCATCAGAGTTCGAGAAATACACGTTTTCATTGTGAGCGTCCGATGTCATGCCTGCAGGAGACAAATAAGTAACTTTGATGTTGTATCGAATGCTACATTGGTAGGTCCAAAATGCCCAACTTCAAGGTACTTTAAAATATGAGCGAAGCAATTTATTATGTCAAAAATAGCACATTTGAGCTCCATTTCAACCACGGTATACTACAACTGTAGAAAACACTGAAAAAGTGTTATCTTGCTTTAAGTCACCACTCGATTTTATATTTAGATCAAAATACTCGACACCCCGCCTTTGCGTGAAACGGGATGTCCCAGAGTATAGGCCATGCTTGTAAACAACGTCCAGTATAACTATAAACTAATTTTGATACATACAAATCATCATTGACAACAACTTCTCAAAGTAATTATCTCTCAAACAAAAACATACAAAATCCTAATTCAAACAAGATGGGGAAGTTATGACAAGTCAGGCGTCGCTTAAACAGCACAGTTGGTGGAGAAGCGAATCGTTTTCAGCATAAGAAATGAGCAACCGATATACCCAAAAAAGCAAGACAATTAATAGACTTATTGTTGAAAATACAATAGAACCATCAGCAAACTAAGTTAATCAATTTATCTAAATTTGGTGATTTCAATGAAAGCGTCGCTGAGCAGCAGCTAGTGGTCAAA
The DNA here is from genome assembly GCA_002633005.1 of Phoronis australis. Classification (NCBI taxonomy): domain Eukaryota; kingdom Metazoa; phylum Phoronida; family Phoronidae; genus Phoronis; species Phoronis australis. Next base: position 439,608 of record NMRA01000166.1, read on the forward strand.
TACACGAAGTAAATATATGTGCCACGGAATATAGACTAGCCTTGTATAACAGCTGAGTTGTTGACGTAGATGACTTCCGGGTTGTCCAGAATGTCGGTTAATTTGTGTCGCAGAATTCTGTGACGGGAATAGAACACGAGATATCCCTTTGCCTGGTTACCTGCGATTACATGAAGTGAATATGAAATATCTATTCATTACTCAAACTAAAGTTCAGTAATGCGTTTGGCATGCAACTGAATTTCAAAGTGCCACCACTCACGAAAACATATCAATTATTTAAAAGGCATTCTCAACTGGTTCTAGCCTAGGAACACTTATTGATAAAACAAGCTCATATAAATCTTTGATACAAATTAATTCCGTTTAACCTTCGACAGCCCTCATAGTTTAGGACTAAGTTTGAAAGCTCCGATCAAAAATTTGGTAAATCAGCAAATGTGCCTAACGTTTTTGGCATGATAATTGACGGCTAAGGAGACAGGCTGCCCAGCTCGAACCACAGGATACTCTTGGTGGAAAAGTAAGGCTGTGTTTCAGGTGAATAATACCTTATCTCGAAGGGAAGACACATACTGTTCCGATAGGAGGCGACAAAACCAGTTTTTTGTGAACTCACCAAACCAAGCAGGGTTTACTATCATTTTAGAGTTTGCCCTATTACCTTACTACAGGATCAAGGCAATGTGGTAAAGCTGAGACACAATGTTAAACTTCATAGGTAGAAAACTTACCAGGAAGTCAGCTGGGTTTTTGTGTAAAATTTGTGTCATATTTGTCGTTTCAGTCAATCCTATTATCACTAAAATTAGCTCTATGATAGCTTTTGTAATATGACACATTGGAGATAAAACTGGTGGCAAATCTTAAGTATACCGTTAACGGTGTCACTTATCAAATAACAATGTGTGCTACGCAAATAATTTACAATTTTCAGAAAATGCACATTTATATAATTAGTTAGAGAAATTGTTATGAGCAAACGTACAGCACTGTAAAGCGAATAACTGGAGAACGTTTACAAAAATAATAAAAGTACCTTGGATTTCAGGTAACGTGCTTATATTGCGAGCCACAGATGGTCCTTCCCCGAAGCGGTTTACGCTGGAAATTGTAACTTGGTATAACGTATTTGCTAAAAGTGACCCAAACCTGAAATAGAAGTGCATATCTAAGCTGTCATATTTCCTTTGTCGTTTTATACAGTCTTCATTTTACAACCTGCTTTTTCCAGGAGCTGTATTAAACAATTATTTACTGTCACCGAGGTCATTTTCACATTTTTGGTTCCTGAAAAACCAATATAGTGAACGATTGTGAAAGCCATTAATTGCATTATCATAGCGAGCCACAGCTTCCCCAGTGGTTATACGTAAGGAGGTTGCAATTGTTACTAGACCTAAATCACTGGGTTGGCTGGTGCACCAGGAAGAAAAAGCTTCTGCTAATGGAAAAATTAGAGGCGATTGGTCATTCTATGAAAAAAGAGAAATAACCGAGGACTAGACTTTTGACGACTAGATTTTTGGTCTAAATAGGCCTTGTTGTTTTTTCAGACATCCAACTGTACCTGATGGAATGTAAAGATAGAGTTGTCAAATTTCGTGCGAAATTTGTCACTATATGGCAGCCGTGACTTACCCCGCGCCGAACTTGGAAAAAAACACAACCACGTGATTACAAACAATCAGACGTTATTTTGGCTCGCACAGTAGGTTTGTGTGATTATAAAGGATTCGAAAAATATATGATTTCATGGGTTGATGAGTTACATTTTAAAATATGTTTTAAAGAAGTGTGGCCCTTGGTAGCGAAGGTGTCCAACACGATCACCAACACATTTTGCCCCTGCTGTTGTTGAAAACGCGTTAGTCAACCAAACATACAGTAAAAGCCTACCGTAATTGTAAATGAGTGTTATGCATAGCTTAAAACCATGATTAAAACAGCAATAAAATCCCGGTATCGAATCACAATAAGACCTGGGTTACTTAACAAACAAATTTAAAAGGAAGAAAATCACGATACCACCGCAGCGGTATACGAAGGCAACAGCGGTCAACAGGGGGCATTGCTGCCTTTGAAATACGAGTTTATCACTTCATAATCTGTCTAAATCACAAAATGAAATCACTTTACTTTCAAGGGGATTCGACCCAGTTTTAATTCATTGCTGAATTATGAAATGCTCGTATTTTTTAATTTGATCTTTCCCTAATACAAATTTGGGGAAAATCTCCATATTTGTCAACTTGTGAAAACATCGATTGTCTTTTTTGTGGTGTTTTAGTATTGATACTAAGTTTAGCTTCAATACAAATCGAGAGTGAGCTCTATGTTGAATTCTCTTTATTATAAAAAGTTAATAGCGGTCATTTGAATCTGATAATCCATTTTAGAGAAATGACGCACCGAAGTTTGTCAAATCTGGTAATTTTCTAGGGTCTCACATAACCTTAAATTACTCGAAAAATTCTGAATACCTGAAGTACGTTGTGTTTGCACGAGGTTCAGTTAAGATGGGTCTTGTGTCAATTGTTAGAAATGGTTGGAGGTGAAGACGATAAGCCACAAGTTCGGCATTGACAAAGACCGGATGCTCCCAACGGAGTTGAAGAACGGTTGGCGAGGGTGATGTCAGGCTGACGATAGATGGCGAATCCGTTGGCGCTGAAACAAGTACAATGATTGAGCTGAGAGAGATTGAAATCTTATCACAGGCAAACACAATAAATCGAAAAATTGCTAACCTTATCCCTGTAAAATGTTATAGTAACGCTTGCTAATATATGTTTTGCTGCGGTGACTTGTAGTATAAGTAGGACGATCGTCCTCAACTTTTGACCCCAAATACTCGTTGCTAACAAAACAGAAAGATTTTTTTTCGAGGACTTTGGGATCATAACAGTACAGTTTGTAAAAGTTTGTGATAGACATCAAGATCAGCTAGATTCACGTCCAGGAATATGCACCCGAAAAAACAAGTCCGCACTTTTTCTTGTCTTCAGTTTTCTTTTCTTTTCTTTAAGTCTGCTTGTATATGATGTAAAGTAAGGCGAACAATTCATTTCATGGGTGACAGTCCATGTGAGATATGCAAGCGCGACCTCACCAACATCCTAGGGGTCAACACAACACTAGACCACCAGAAGTCACCAACAAAATTGTACACTGTCTAATCGCGTGAAGACGGACCTTCCTCATCGTCGGCGCGGTGCTATGGAATAACCACCAGCGCATATAAAGTGCAAAACAATTATACAGGCAATCAGGGTATCTAACTGTTTGAATCGACTTCAGAATGTAACTTCAGCAAATGTGAATGAGTAAGGATTCTTTGAATGAAGACTTGGAATCGTGGATATATTGTGTGTGTGGGGTGCCTTTTGTCGTGTATGGCAGTTTCAGTGAAATATAGGGAACACATCGAGAAAATTTGTGGTAGTTCCTTTGTAGTCGGCTTCCGTCATATCTTGCGGGTTTTGGGACTTCGCAACTGTAATTATGATGGGCGTAGCTTAACCATGTTTGACGGTACTACTCATTCGACTACGTGCCGTTTACACTACAAAAGTTGACATTGATCAGCTGACACGGAACGAGTTGTTCCAGCGCAAGTGTGTGTGTAAACGGGACTGAACAGGAGCAAATTGATACCGCGGTGTCAACTTTTGCCACCCGTTTGTGAGGTAGAGCAATTTGCGCTAGAACATCTTGCTCGGTATGTCTAAACGCGTAACTGGGGCAAGGCAGAAATTAGGATCATCTCTACTGCGTGTAATGACCTCAATACGGGTTCTTTGTCTCTTCAACTCCCGCGATTTGTAAACCTGCGCATGTGTGATACACTCTCCAGCCTACAATTTCCGTCTTGTCACAGCAAGTGATTTGTGTGTGTAAACAGACGCTTGACACTGATCAATTTGCTCCGTGTCAGTTGCGCCGGGCCAAAAGTTGTCTAAACGGGGCTAATTGCGACAGAAAATCACCGTTGGCCAGATTGACTACCGCTCCGCCCACTCAATCACGTGACTATTTTTAGGGACAAACTAAGACAACTGTCGCTAGTACAAAAATGTGTCTAAACAATAGGCCGAGAAATTTAGGGCAAATTGTTTTGCTCTGTAAGCCGTCTTTACAAATTCAAATACCATTACTGGTCAGAAAATCTTACGTCAATTCGATGAAATTCCCATGCCTACGTTAAAGTCTTTTCGAGTTGGTAAAGATGTGTTGTTTCGAAGCCAGAGGGCAGGGACTTTCGGTCACCGGACAAAAGCTGGAGACAAAAGTGTCCCTTTTTGAAAAGTTGCTCCTAAACTAGAGACTAATTCAGTTGTGATAAAAATTGCTTACTGTAATAAAGTCTTGAATGAATGATTTAACATCGAAAATTTTTTCAGGGGGTAATTTTAGCTCTTTTTGCGCAAATTTCGAATAGATTCGCGAACAGCAGACAAAAATCGGCCATTCCAAAACATCCACCTAAGTCTTACTATGAATGAACTCCTTAAAGTAAGGAATAAGTTATTTCCCAGGCATTGGGTCAAATCTGAGCTTTCTGATCGGTTGCAACGGACGGGTAAAGAGCGCAATTCCCATGGAATGTGGCAAGCGTGCACGGAGGCTCATAAAGTAGTTGTCAACAGCAAGGCCACCGGGTAATATATCCATGACTATTTTCCAAGAATATTCAACGGACAACTTGAACATATTTGCACTTATTAAATAATGGCAAGCATACAGCCTGTAGTTTACCGACGATGTTCAATTCCAATGCTGGTTGCGTAGTCGACGGCCTGCTTGAAGTAACCCGAGGCATTTTCTCTGGTATCTATAATTGGGTCTGCTGGTTTTGGGAGTGGAATAAACTCTACTCCATCAATTAAATGATTAGGATATTTTCCCATCGAAATATTTTAACCATTTTGCCTCGAAATCCACCAATGCTCGCATTTATCTTGCACAGCAAATTGCTTAAGTGGCTGGCAGGCGTTTGTTTGCATCACGTGACTACACTCGTCCGTACGATTGGTCGGGGACACTACTTCGATTGACTGGTTTGTTGGATCGAGGAATAGCAGGATTAATACGACTGTCTATCATGAAAAATAATCACGTCTAAATTAGTCTACTCTATCTAACCCCATCTCTTGCCATCTAACTACTTATTTGGAAATCATACCTCCGTACGGCAACGTTTTGATGACTTGAGATAGTGGCGAATAAACGATGTCTGTGTCTGCAGCAACAGCCACAATACGAAACTGAAAAAGAAAATAATGACAAGTTTGAAGAAACGATGCATGTAAAGAAACGGGACATTAAGCCCATCACAAAACAAGTTGTGCCGAGGAATTAGGTCATTTATCCTTAGAAAACTGGTCTTATTTTTTTCCTTACTCAGTTTAGAAGTGATATGGGCGAAGAACTCGCTGACAGTTACTTATTTCTTTTAACCAATCAAACTCATGACTGAAAATTTCAGAAATAACGAAGTTTCGGTTCGTTTGTGACCCTGAAATCACCTCATATTGGACTAACGCACAATTTGACGAGACCAATTCTATTACGGTAAGTGGCCTAAATCAAAACAAGTTTCTTGACAGAAAGCATGCCGCACTGAGTGCCAAATACGTGTTTCGATAGCTTATTTACTTTAAAGTCCTTCTCTCACGCGTTGTTAACCCTTATTACATGGTTAGAAGATGGTATAAGGATCCAAGAAGTACCTACCCAATAACTAATACACGATTCGTACTCGAAAAAAAGTTTAAATGAACGCGCCACTCACGATTCGCACCCGAAGAACCACCGCCATTTTGAACTTGCCGCGAACCCGGAAGTACAATTCATTCAGGAACCCAGGCTGAGAAAACGCCGTCAGTGCGACTGGAGCAGTGCCTGTACTGTTACCAGCCAGCAAACGGGGATAAAATAATCGACAGCGCGCCTTAATTTTAATAAAATCAAACTACGGACAATTTTATGGAATTTGCTGAAGAAATGTGGCGAATAAATTTTGCCAAACTCGGGACCGCAGCCTATCGGACCCGGTGCGGATCGAGACCAGACACTGGCGAACGGTAAATGCATGCGGTTGCAAGCTGTTTTGTCGAAGTAAAATGGTCAAATCATAAATGCTGCATATATTCAAGGGTAGTTTCAGACACTTGGATGAAATTACGGGCTGGTTAGTCCTGTGTCACACTGCCGCGGCAGACCTTAGTTAGCCTCAGTCACCAGCTACCAGTGAAGACTATCGTCAAAATACAGCTTGTTAGTAGGCCTATACAGCTTTGCGCCAAGGTTACCCTCAGGCCTAACTGGTCGCTGGCCACAGCGCTCGCTCAAACGAGGTTTATTTAGAACTTGGGTACTTCTGGCGAACTATGCAAAGTTGTTGGCTTTCAATAGAGATTTTCAGACTTTGTATGAGCGCACCAAGCCTAAAAGAATGTAAGTAACTTAAAATGCACAATACTTTACAACATTTAGCATTACAAACACTATTCAACAGGAACAGTTTCCATGATATGAAAGTGGACATACATGTAACTATTACCATGGTGACGGAATAGTGTTTTCTTACACCAGAATTTGACAAGCATCATTTAAAAAAATATGAAGTTGCAAGGAACAAGAATAAGAGGCTTGAAGGTTCACAATCCAACATAGCTTATTTCTCAAATTAAGATTATTCATATTGTTGACTTGATAACCTGAAATAATTCGAATATCTCTTATATTTTTGCACAAAAATACACCAAAATTGATCAAAGTTTCTTTTTTGTAGCAACGTATGTCAAAATGTATCAAAGTTAAATCTTCACAAATTACAAAGTAGCCGATTGAACATGCCTTTCAGTTCAACAAAAGTCGCCATGTTGTTGGTGCCGCCAGAAATGAGACGAAGTCCAACGGTAATTGTGAGCACATTTATCACTTAATGAGTAACAACTGCGAGGCTGAAATTTGGTGAACACTGTTAAATCGTGCAGAATAGTAAGTAAAGATATGTCTAACTAAATTTCACCGTAATTTGTTGGTGAAAACAATTTACACAAAGTTTTAAACTCGTAACTTATCCCGCTGTCCTCCAATATGGCCGACGCGATCCAAGCAAAGTGACCAAAATTTCGCCACAAAACTTGCAATAACTTTACAGTGCTTGCCCCGATTTTGATACTTTTTCGATTTTTACTGAGTAGAATGTACTAGCTTTCCGATGATAGCAAAGTGCTTTTTCAAAACGAGGAAAAAATAAAACCGAAAAAAATTGGTTCGACCCATACATGTATTGGTTCATAGGTTCGACCGGCCTACGTAAGGAACTAAACACCAATGCTATTTTAACATACTAAGTACGCGTAACATTCCAAAAAAATCAACGAGTCCACTAACTACAAACTATAAATACACTACATATGCAAACGAATCACGATATATTACTAATAAAACAAAATAAAGAAGACTTTTCGAGCAAGCCATAGCACATTCAGTTACAAGGAAAAAAATAGCGGCGTTCAGGACAAGTTCCTGAACTGATGAGCCGGAAATAAGGGCATGGAAATAACCGATGACAACCGGTAATCATACGCTCAGAGAGAAGGGTCAAATACTGTTGAAAAATAGCTTTTGGCAAGAAAGGAGAAAAGAATATAAAGAAAGGGTGTCGAAAATAAGAATTTATGTAGTAAGTATTTTCGGATACTGGAACCACATGGGCAGTTTGAGAGAAGGACTTTAACAGGCAATGGGGCTATTCGACAATCTTGACATTAGTAGAGGCTCGCTGGTTCCCTGCGTGCCGCTAGGAGGCCAGTAGCCAGCACGCAGGTATCACTTAAAGGGGCATGCCACCAAAAAAAACTAATTTGAATCAATTTAGATCGAGTAGTTCTACTTCGTAACGACACGTACGGTTGCGTTACCTGACACCTGACGGCAGACCGATGTGGAAATTATCCAATGACGTCATCGGTTTCACACGCAGTCTGTTCAGCAGTTCACAACACGGGTGTCAGCTTATCGCTTGAAGTCATCGTTTAACACCAATAAATCATCAAAGTTCGATGTAAACCCTTAAAAATACACCGAGTTCTTATCAAAACGTGTTGTTTTATTTCGCTCTCACGGATTTATTGGTATTTGGACACACCGTAGCCTACAAAGTTCGACAGGGCAATTTATAAGGTCCGTAACAGGAGTTTGGGGTCTGTTCGGAGATAAATTCGAAGTATCTTCTGTGAGATACTGACAAGAGAACCTAGATGTATGTTGTTTAGACTTGTGATTTTTTTAGTTCTAAACACAAAACGCTTGTTATCCTGGCCAGTGGCTCGGAGCGCGATATGGCCCGTCGGGGGCGGCCGGATTGATTCGTTATCCCTGCCAGTGGCTCGGAAACTGATCAGGCCTCACGAACATAAACCAGCCAAAGTTCAGTGAAAACTAAACTTCCAGTCAAGAAAATACTATACTAGTAAGCCAAAGTAATGTGCACCTGATTATGTTGGTGAATTAGCCACGAAACTGCAAATCTACTTACTCGTCGGGGGCCGCAAATTCAGGTTTCGCTTTGGCACCGTCAGGGCAGAAGTTGTACATTGACAATCATTATTTGAGTAATGTAAATGTAAATAAAGATTCCCCTAACACCTAGCCGTGGGATGGAAATCGAGTTGTTTCACAACAGTTTCTGCCAGCAAACACTAAATTAGCATGAGCTTCGACACGGCCTAGGTGTCCTATCAATTAGTTTTATTGCACCTAAAGCCGGTAACGCAGTGATTTATTCATTGCTGGCTTCTCAAATCATTTGCACTCACGAACACTCCAAAGACATTACGAATTGCATCTAATGAGACAGACTTTGTTTCAATTTTATGTAAGTATTGGTTAGAGTGAGAATAATTCATTTTGAAACAGAACGCTCAGTAATAAACGCCAACATGACAACTCGCAATCCCGACTTAGGACTAGTTAGAGCTCAGAGTCAGTCCCGACTTCGCAGGTGGATCGTTAAGTTTTACAGGCTATCAATTCGAACAGGAATACAGTGATGAAGAAATACTAGAGAGGCACCGTGAACAAGCTCAGACAACGGAACGTATGGAGTTATTTGGTAAGCCGGCATTCGTCAGGCACTGTCGACGTCTGCAGGCGCAATATGCAAGCCAGTGGCCTTGGAGAAATGTGAATCACAGTACCATATGAAAATGTGCAAGTGGATTGTTTGTGTGTGAAGAGGAACTATATCTGACTGGTACACCAGCTAGCCTCGTTGGTGACTATGCCCTTTTTTAAGCAATGAGTCATGTGTGGACAAAAATTGCTTATTTCCTTTCCTGGCTTTTTTCCTTTCAGAAGAAAGACTTTACACTAACGGTAATAACTTTTCAATTTGGTGCGCGTTATGTAGAAATGACATTCGGTGACTGCATCGATTGTCTTATTGTCAGTAAAAAGCCCGTTACTGTTACACTTTGATGATCGAATAATTTTTTCATCAACAGGCAAGTTTGTCACTAATAATTCAAACCATAATATTTCTTCAGTTTTAAAGCCCCATACAGAGCAGTTGTGCTGCTTCTTTATAAAGCTAAAGTGATTGCCGATTACGCTTGCGAATTATCATTTTCCTGTTGACCTATAGAAATGTTCGGCGATCAAAACGAAGTATTCCCTTTATTTGCATTTGATTTGTTTATGTGCGAAACTATTTTTAGAGATTTCTTAATAAGGCCTTTGAACAGTTTTAAGCTTTGTGTTAACTTGTCTATAACAAAAGTTCCACATGCAAGCAAAGTATGGATAAGAATCTGCTATGCACAAGATTCGAGAATAAACAATAATCAGTGTACTTAAAAACAAAATGGCAATCTGAACAACCGCATACAAACAAAGGAACATTATTTGTTAAAGACAATTTTAATTTTCCCATGCAACATAGTCCATAATCAGGGATATCAAGAACTGACTTTCTGAATCGAGGTGTTCAATTCTTTCAGGTTATCGCTGAAGGACTGCTTCTCACTTTGTCGAAACGTAAAATAGACGATAAGGCGGCGGGCTTCAGTCGTTTCCTCTCACCTGTAAGAGAATAGTCAAAGAAATGGAAAATTATAAAAGAAAACACAAGACAATACTACTTCTGTAAGGCAGAACTTACTTGGTATTTCATCTTCATGTTTATATGTAGAATAATCTTTGTACCCAAACCTTTTTTAAGATCTAAATTGAAATATGTGAAACAGGCTAAAAGTAATTTAAGAATGTGTATTTTTCATGACCCCTAAATTGTGTTTCTGATATCAACAAGTCAAATTCATTCTAGGTGTCATTATTTATTCCAGTGCACTGTTACGAATTTACTGAATAGCTTATTCATGTTAATTCGGTAACTATAATCTGGTAGTTCTGGGGGTGGGGTCCGCTATAAAATAAGGAAACTCACTCATCTAGAGAATTTTATTCGACATAGCATAGTTTTGAAGAGTAACTGCTGTGAAAAAAACACCCTTGACTTATGAGCGGCACGTCCCATACACCTCTTGGGAGCTCTCCCACCCAGGACAATTTATGTGAATATGGGATGCTAGCCTACCATCCAGGTCCCGGGTGAGTTTCTGAAGAGAAACACTTAGTTACCACGAATAAACCCGTTATTCAGTGGGGGTAACTGGTGAGAATAACAACACTGAGCGATGTCAATAGAAACTAATTGCTAAAAACTTACCAAGTAACGTGACTGTGTAGTCTCTCAATGGAAATGGATAGAACAAACGGCACACAAGGGGCGTGAGGCTTCGGCAGCCACACACTTTTTGTCACTTGGTTGACCCTTTTGACCGCAATTCTCCACGCTTGTAGTATCCTTATATCTTTTGGGAGTTTGTGACCGCCTGTCGAAGATTTGCCCCCCCGGAAAATAGCAAAAAAGGCTTAGCGCGACGACGTATTTTGATAACAATTCCGTCTTTTTACCAAGTGTTTACGCGCAGACAACGACGCATGCGCAATTCTATCACCACTAGTACAGCAGTGACACAGCGTCGAATAGCCCCGTTGCAAAGTTTCGGACTCGTGTAACTGAAAGAGTTTGAAAATCCCAATGGTCTATTATTTGTTTGTCTTCATTAACCGAAACACAAACAAACACTTGGCACATTTGACGACTCATTGTAAACGCTTCATATTTCATTGATTAGTTCACAAACGAAAGAACTCATACTCTGAGATAATAATCGACAAAAAGTATCCACGAACTTGCGTTTTTGAACATTCACTTTGAAGGCAAAAGCCCACATCACAGGAAAGGCATCAATGTCCGAAATTAAAAAACGAGAAAAATTGTCAAAATTGCATGGTGCATTCAAAAGTTGTCGTTATTTATGAGTAAAATTTTGACTTTATTTCGGTTACAGATTTAAGGTGCTTAAACATTATTTTTACAAATATTCTAGCACTAAAATTTAGTAACACATATCTTTACCTACCATTCTGTACAATCCAAGAGTTTACACTAGAATTTAATCACGCAGGTGTAACTTATTGAGTGGTTAAAGTGCTCACACTGCCCGTTGGACAACATGGCGACTTTTCTGAACTGAAAGGCATGTTCATCCGGGTACATTGTCATCGAAGGAGATTTATATTCAATACATTTGCAGACATACTGCTACAAAAAGCAGTTTTGTACATTTTACCGGTTCTCGTGTCATAAATATTGTGAATCTTCTATTTATTTCAATGTGAAATGCCCATTCAATTGACCTTGCATTCTGCTAAATTCTGTTGAAATTGTTCTGAAATCATTTTGTTATTTGAAAATCAAAATCTGTTCAAGGTATGATTATGTGTCACGGCAGGACACATACTTCTCTAAATTCTATGCAAATGTTTCGTACCTAGTTACTTTCTACTTCAAGATATATCAAAGCAATGTTCAGAATGTGAAAAATCTTACTTGATTTACAGAAATGGTTTACATTTGGATTACGAAGAGTGAAGCTTATTCGAATCTTTCTGCGTCATAGCTTCACATTATTCATTATCATGCTAGTCAATTTCTAGTTTAAGTACAAAACTTTTATGAGCTCGGTTCACCCTGTATTGCTGAAAACCTCCAATGTATATTCTAAGTTACTTACTGTTGCAAAAAGCTGTTATGATCAATTTAGTTTGCGTATTAATTTATACTGAGACAACTTTGCTAGGTGCAAGCCTTAGATAAAATACTTTTAAAGATGTCATTTTTACCTCCCATGGGAGTGAGACAACAAGTGACAAATTCAGATTTAGGTGGAATCAGTTAAACTCCAGTTAACATCCAATAAAAATGACAAAACTCAGATTTAAGTGACTGTATAATTTACGTAATGATTATCAGGTAATAAGGTGGTCGTTACCAGGGCACCAGTTACCGGCTCACAGGGGGGGGGCACAGGTTAGACGCATAAACGTCTTCCAAAGTGCTAAAACTGTCCCTGGTGTGGCAGCACAAGTTAGACTCATTTGAAAACATGCATGCAAAATATATATAATTATTTTGTTTTTGGCTAAATTAGACATAAGACGTGCAAAACAAAAACGACGCTAGAGTGCAGCATGTAAACGACGTTTCGATATTAATCAAAAGTTATCCTCTGGTACAATAGTACGCAGAAAACAAAATATCTTAACAGAATTAGATTAATAGTGAAACGTCGTTCTCAAACATGCACGTGTCATGGAAAAGTTTTGGCCAAATTTCATGAAATTTCACGAAAGAACACTAGTTATAGAAACTGCCACCAGGGGGGCAGTAGTAGTCAAAGTATCTAAAAGTTAACGTCGTCTGAGTCAGTTCTATCGGCTGCTGCTTGAAAACAAACAAGAAGTCCATATTTTTATTTTTTCATTTTCTTAGTCAGATACCAAACTGATGAAAAACATCATCGGAAATCTCCAGCACCCCGCAAACTGACCCCCAGAGCACCTAAAAAATGGTTGAAAATCAAAAACACAAAGCTGGGCAAAATTTACCGAATTGTGGCACTTCATTGAAGGTAAACGAAAATCCCTTTGAAAATTCAAAGACTGATTTCTGATAAATACAGTGTCTACATAAACATGATAAAGATTTTTTCTTTCCCGTCCTTTTAAGCCATTTTAAAACAACTTCACAGCCTGAACCTTTTGGAACCAAAAAATGAGATATTTTGAGCCAAAATATTCATGATGCTCTAACTTAAAAAAATAATAGATAAGCATTTCGAACATATTCCACCAGGATGTATGTTCATGCAATTTTTTCAAGATCTGAGTAGGTGACCCTAGAGTCGACCTGTTGTTGCTCTCGTGGAATGACACTTAAAATTCAGACTGGCGAAAATCGCGTGGAATTTGCTATTTCGGGTCGAATGTTTTCCCAAAACAAGCATCAAAACTCATGCAAACATTTATTTTCTTTCGTAACAAAAATGTACTATTCTTAGGATTCTTAGGGTGAAGGGGTCGATGATTGTGCTATTATCAAAACATTGTGAACCTGATACTGTAATTCCCAAATAGGAGTATTCAACCACCATCCGATTTCGCTCAATGCTATTGTTATTTTTAAACACACTCTCATATTTGTGGTTGTTTATATTGATGCTACGATGCTTTACACGAAAATCATGGTAAGGGAAAAACTGCAACGGACCCCAAACCAATAGAGGCTCCCTTTGAGGAGGATCCCTAAATACGAAAGGCTTAATATCATAATTAAGGTTAGGAAAAGAGCGGTCATGGATGCTATCATTTGGTCTCCCCCTAAATGACGGTCCCCTAAATACAGGAAATAAGGGACAGTTTTTACAATTATTAGTACTCCTCCCTATCACAGGTACCACTCATTCAGAATTAATAATCAAAGAAAAAAGAAAAAAGAGACAGTTGATTCCATTGGCACTTGCCATACATGTAGATGGGTTACTGGAAAACTAGAGTTTTCAATTCTCTTGTCTTCTTGAATTATAAAATCTGAATAAATTTTTTGTGAAATATCTATGCATAACCATCGTTGTCATTCTTTTCATAAGTATGATAATGTACGCGTTTTTATGGGGTGTACACAATAAGCTCCAAATTTTGTTTTTAAACCGCGGGCCTCCCCAATAAAAATGGGTCGGCCCCGGCCCCCATTGGATGAATCCGGCACTGGTAGTTAACGAATAATTTTCAGTCTTAACCTATATCTCTTCTTTTTTCGCTGTATATTGTCATTTTTGCCCAAATCTGAAGGATTGTTATACCTTGCCACCCCGCGTAATATGCATACGTCGGTCACCGTATAGGTTCCACCTCTGAGGCCTGTACTTAAATCATTTTTTAATGTTTATTACGAAATCTTCAATACAATGAATATACATTGCCCAGAAAACGTCAAGAGGCATTATATCTGGGTTAAATAAATACAAAGAAATCTATATACAATTATTATACGCATATACATAAATTAAAAAATGATATTATGATTACGATGACATATGATAATTACGAATGTCAATATATCATTTTCATACACAATAAGTTATTTTACATGTATAGAATTCTGTCCGCTCACACAAAAAGATTTAATAAAGATATTTAATAAGAAATTTTGATACTATTTCGAATAAAACCTTAGTTTCATTTGGCTTGAGTTCTTGACATCCATATAGAAAAAATAATTTTGTTGTACATTTGAGGAATATTAGAATATTTTTTGTAAACATTGGCGTATTGTTCGAGTGCCTGGAAATGCTGTACCCTCTGCTCCCTGCATACCTCACAAGCAAAAGAAAACATGAGCATTTGTCTGGGTGTCTCCACAGGAACACAGAGGCGAAATATTATTAAAATTGTTGTCTAAATTTCTCGTTGTTTAGGAATAGACCGGATCTTAAGTACTTTGAAATATATAAAAATCATTGAGAGCATATGTCCCCGCTTCCTACAGCCCTGATATTCAATGAATGTATTAATTAGTTTGAAACAATTCATAAAAGTGAGAACAGTATATGGCTGTTTAAGTTTACTTAGCAGATTGCTTCAATGTTTTCAAAAAGTTGGGCATTACCTTGTAGGCAGTATACGGTCTCAGCTCATTCACCTCGATAAAATTCAGATCCGTGCGCAGACGATCAAACTTAATCCACGTGTTGTTTGGAACGCAAAGGTACCGCCACTGTAGCATGTAGCTCACACCGGGAACAGACGTCACGTTATACAGTACATGCAAGGAAACGTTACTGATGGAGAGGAAGGACGGTTCTTGGATTTGTCCAATCAGTTCTGAAACACAAAAATACACCCTTTTTGTAATCTGTTTTCTGTGGATGTACAACACTGATACAGAGTGGAAAACTACGTTTTGGCACAATTGAAATTTCTGTTTACAAAACTGTCACACTGGAAATTTTTGACTGAGCGTTTCTTGGAGTCGTTAGCTACAAAGCCCTCCGTTAAGTAGGTCATTAAGGCCGTTAATGGGGCTATGGGGTGTCCCTGCTGTACTAGTGGTGATTGAATTGCGCATGCGTCGCTGTCTGCATGTAAACAGCTGGTAAAAAGACGGAATCGTTTTCAAAATACGTCGTCGCGCTAACCCTTTTTTGCTATTTTCCCAGGAGCAAATGTTCGACAGGTGGTTACAAATTCCGTGAAGACCTAAGGCAGTGGCGGTTCTAGGATATCATAAGGGGGCGGGGCCCAACATTTTGTCCGGCTGGAAGCATTTGCGCAAACTGAACCACGATTGTAGATGCACATAGCACCGAATGGGGGAAGGTCGGGAGCAAACCCCCCTCCCGCCCAGGAAATTTTTCTGTTTTTTCCTCTAAAAATCAAGCATTTTCCTTGATTTCTGATGTATTATCCAAGAATAAAAGGAAAAAAAAACACGGAGAACGTGTCACACAGGAAAAATTCACGACCTGGCTGATAGGACGCGCGTGCTTTACCACTACACCACCACGACTTCACTAATAAACGTAAACTAAGAGGCCTACTTGTTTATGGTCCACAACGTTTGCGCGCGAAACCTACTTCTTTTTGTAATGCTTATTACACGTTTTTTATTTTGTGCAATCGGTTCTTAACAAATTTGTTGTATTTAAAATAGTCTTCAAATGCCCAAAAGACCAAATCCGTTTTTCGTGTTGGCAATAATGTCGGGATTGCTTTGGAAATCGTCTTAAGTTAAGGTTTGACAAAGAGAGAATTAATGAGTTTCTGAGTGATTCACTAAATCTTCGATTAAAATTCTCGTCTTACCAGCAGCTTCTGTTTTTTCATCCTCACTCAGGTTCCATTTTCTTTAAAAAATGAAGTAAATTTTCTCCATTGCACAGTGGAGCAGACGACGGAAACGGAGTCGTAGTGCGCAGCGCCACTGCCGGTCGCCTGGGATATCGCGAGAGAGCTTATACTTAGCCATAGTTCCGTTACGAATGCGCCGTGTTCCGAATTTGACTCTTGAAATTGGATCTGAGCCCCCCCCCTCAAACACTAAAACTGCACACATTTAAATCTTTTTTCATCCGTATAATTTTGATTACCGGGGCAAATTAATAAACTCAACATTTCCCTACGCTCTTGCTGTCTTACTTTTTTCCGTCAGCCAAGGGGGGGGGGCAGGCCCTCTGCGCCCCCCTAAATCCGCCTATGTAAGGTTACTACATTCGTGGAGAATTGCGGTCAAAAGGGTCAACCAACTGACAAAAAGTGTGGATACTGAAGCCCCGTGTGTGCTCAATGCATTTCCATTGGGAGACTACATAACGTTACTTGGCATGCCCGCACCCAGCCTTCAATTTGGGAGGACTCGAATTCCCGGCGTTGTGGACCTTTTGCTTACAAAAGAGCGGGCAGACTAAAAAAAGAAAAAAGAAAACGGGAGCACCACTGTGAATTGCGCATTTGGCTTATTCAGTGAAATTTTTGTCCCATTTCCTCGGACTTTTTGTCTCTCGGGGCGGAACCTTTTGGCCACTTCGCCATATGGGGGCTCGTTCGAGCCCCCCGAGCCCCCCTAGGTGCGCGCATGCTTGGTACGTTTTTAGCTCTCAGTTTCTATCGACGTCGTTCGATGATGTTATCTGCACCAGTTACCCCCACTGAATAACGGATTTATTGAGTGGAACTAAGTGTTTCTTTTCAGAAACTCACCCGGGACTGGGATGCCGGGTGAGCTAGCAGCACATATTCACATATTGTCGTGGGTGGGAGTGCGCCCAATATAAGAGGTGTATGCTACGTGAAGCTCAGAAGTCAAGGGTGACTTTTTTCACAGCAGTTTCTCTTCAAAACTATGGTATGTCCGATAAAATTCTCTAAATGAGTGAGTTTCCTTATTTTATGGCAGACCCCACCCCCAGGACTACCAGATTAGTTACCAAATCAACATGAATAAGCTATTCAGTGAATGTCGTAACATTGCATTGGAATAAAAATTGACACTTAGAATGAATTTACTCGTTGAGATCAGAAGCACATTTTAGGTGTTATGAAAAAAAACACACTTTTAGCTTGTTTCACATATTTTAAATCAGATTTTAAATAAGATTGGGTACAAAGATTATTAGTTCCTACATATAAAATGAAGATGAAAAGTCAAGTTTGTTCTGCCTTACAAAAGTAGTTTTGTCTTGCGTTTTCTATTAGAATTTGCTAATATTTCTCTAACTATTCTATTACAGGTGAGAGAAAACGACAGAAACCAGCCGCATGACCGTCTATTTTACCTTTGGACAAAGTTAAGAGCAATCCTTCAGCAATAACCTGAGAGAATTGAACGTAATTCAGAAAGTTAGCTGATTATGGACTTCGTTGCATTGGGAAAATTACAATTGTTTTTAACAATGTTGTTTCTTTGTATGTATGTGTTTGTTCAGTTTGCCATTTTGTTTTTAAATACACTGATTGTTGTTTATTATCGAATCTTGTGCATAGCAGATTCTTATCCAGCTAGCTAAAATTGAAAACATTCTTTTCTTGCATGTGGAACTTTTGTTCGTAGACAAGCTAACAGAAAATTTAAAATTGTTCAAAGAAAGAAAGCTCTAAAAATAATCACACACACAAACAAAAGAAATGCAAACAAAGGGAATACTTCATTTTGATCGCTGCACATTTCTGTAGGCCAACAGGAAAATGACAGTTCTCAAGCGTATTCGGTAATCATTTCAGCTTTATAAAGAATAAGCACAACTGCACTATATGGGGCTTTAAAACTAAAGAAATATTGTGGTTTCAATAATTAGTGACAAACTTGCCTATTGATGATAAAATTATTCGATCATCAAAGTGTAACATTAACGGGCTTTTTACTGACAATAAGACAATCGATGCAGTCACTGAATGTCATTTCTACATGACGCGTACTAAATTGAAAAGTTTTTACTATTAGTATAAAACCTTTCTTCTGAAAGGAAAAGTAAATGTCACTCACGAAATCGACGCTGCTTAATCTATCGCGCCCTCTAGTTAACGTAAATTTTCCTAATAGCCCCTTTAAGCACCACTCTAATTGGTTAGTGTGTGGCAAATTGGTTCATACAAGCCAATGCAAAGCAAGGTCACTCCTGATTCTTCTGTGTTTATTTGATATACTCCTTGTATGTCTGCTTCCAGCCACTTGTGATTGATACGAATATTTCTTTAAATTGATCATTATTTAAACTAGCAAGTTTATAATTACACCCGAATTATATCGGAATTGTATAAGTCCTCTTTTTAGTTCTCATCTGTAGAATTTCTCGCTTACACTGGTCACCGCACGATGCTTATTTAGCACGCGTCGCCCTTTGTATTGATGTAGGTTTGAGCTAATGAAGTGGAAAGGCAATGGCTGTCTCAACAATGGTGGTTGTTAGTACCCCCAATTTGGTTTTCTCTGACCTTTGTAGAGTTACAGCCTGCTACTCTGGAGAGAAGTTTTACCTTGGTACATTATAAATATTACAAAATGACTAAAAAGGTTAACTTATTTTTATCTTCACAAAGGGACACTTCCCAAAGGAATGATATGTTTCATATTGGTTTTCGTTATTTAATTTTTAATGCCCACTTGTTTGCAAATATGATGACCAAACTGAAGATTTGGAATCTCTGGACAATTTCGGTTGCACTTACTCTATAACAATTCTTGCTGTTTGTCAGTAATAAAAAATGAAAAGTGGTCATAAGTTAAGTACAAGTGTTTCCTGATCAAAAATCTTGTTAAACGATATTGAAAGAATATTAAAACTGAATCCATATGATATTGTTAACTCTGATTAGCGTTTGTATATCCACCAAGTATATCAATACACGCGGTAGTTTATCTTCAGTCGTACCCAATGGTTGTAGTTTTTAGATTATTAGCTCATCGATTTTTAAAAGTCGAAAACCGTACTGGGTTGTTTTTTCCAGATGAATACCGCCATGGTGTTGTTTTTAACGAAAATTAGTGGTTAATGCATTTTGAAAATTCGCCATTATGTACAGTCAGAAACAGTTTATGGTCGGGTGATTACACTTAATTGGGTCTTGCTCGCATCGGGTCCTGCGGTCATCACACCTGTACCTGACTCCGGCGCCGCGCTCCCTTTGATCCTGGTAAAAGCCGCTCAGAAGGACGAACGGTGAAAATTCCCGCATATCTTTAGAAATGCTTGTCATTCTTGTAAGCGTATTATTCACGGTATGTACTTTTGTAGTGTTAAATTTATGACGGGTTTCTATATTTAATCAACTTCAAGTTTACGAGCGGGATGTGGTCAGCTGTCGGACTGTTTGAGGGCCTTTCACATTCGACAGTTTGAATTACAAGGTTTAGTGCAGTTCACATTGCGAGGTTTTCAGATTTGAACTGCATTCAAAGGTCGTTATTTAATCTCTTTATGGTTTTGTACTTTCAATAATCAACTGTTACCATACTAAGAATTTGCTGATGACACCTCTACTCAAGCTGTTTGTGCACATGTTTGACCTTAAATGGTAACGAGACTGAAAAGAGCTTGTGCTTCGTTACACAAAAGCCTAAAATTGGCTGGGTAAAACATTGCACGTTTGCTGAAAATTCAATAGTTACACCCTCTAGCAGTGTGAAAGACATAAGGTACAGACGAAAACCTGCAAAATCGTATATGTAATTCACGGCGTTATGAGCGAAATTATAATGCATTTTCTGCAAATACGGAAACATGTTGCGATCCCTTATATATGGCCATGGGCTTCTATGCGAATTTACCAGTAAGGTCATATCCTTTCTTCGGACGTAAGGGCAGTCGCTATTTTTCTTGGTTTGTACTGCACTTGCTGGTAAGTTTAATATCGCGAACATGGTATTTTAGTCGAAATAAAATGCTTCCTAAGACAATTTGAAATTGCATGGCCTTCTACTGGAATACAAGCACATTAAGGCGTAACCTTCTTAAAAAGAATTTATGTTATGCATACTGCAGCGCGCCAAAACTTGTAAGTTAGTTATTCTTGAGTGAAGTGGGTATGGCAGACTACCGAAATAACATTGAGCTTGCCATTTTTCAAATTCCTAAAGCAAACAAAGCAACAGACAATATTATTCCTAAGTTTGTGTACATGAGTTGCTCTGGCAACCATTTTGTTCTACTGTTTGTGATATATATAATTGATAATATAAACAGTGTTTAATTCCTGTAGGCAGTTTAGATTTTCAAAATTTCGTCGGTATGAGGCGTACTCAGTTTAGTATTTTCTTTTGTAATTCTAAAATTCCTGGTTGTCACAGCGACGGCACACAATCAAGCTTTGTAGCTACCCTACGTTTCTAGGGTTGGTCACTAAAATGAGCATACATGGTAGTTGACTGCTTCTAATTCCGTCGGTGACCAAGTGACCAAGAAGTCTTTAGTACAACCGTCGAAAGGCCAATTCGATTTTCAAAATAAAATTTTATTTTCATGACTTAAAAGTGCGCCACTGCCGAGACCGACTGCAAACCGGAGGCTGGCTACCACTGACCCTGCACTGATCATGTATGTCATGCAACCAGTGCTCAACAGCTTACTTGAAAGATTGAGAATGTAGTCCTTCTTCGAGGTATTGCAGTCAACATGGCAAGTCGAGATCTAAAATGAAGAAAAGTGTGATTGGCAGTCACAAATGACAACGTTTTGAATTAGCCAGCAAGTAAACGTTAACTATTTCCTTAGTGTGACAGGACTCTGTGTTGGCAGAATCTGAGTAAGAACAAAAGTTGGTGATTCCGCCCGACACCAGGGGCCTTGCAAGATAAGTTGAACATACTCAGAAAGACATCTTAAGTCCGGTTTGAGAAGATGATGCAGTTACATAATTATTAGTTATCTTGGTGTATTTACACCAACCTCTAACCATTGTAAATAGGCTGGAGTTTGGTATAAATGACTTCCGGGAGCTGGCGTAAATGACTTCCGGAAGCTGTCGAGATTGGCGTCTTGCTTAGTTAGGAATTCCTCTCCAGTCTTCTAGAAATAGCTTGGCAGTCATGCTTACTTCTGACAAATTTTAAGCATAAACCTAAAATTGTTTTTGAAAAACTTATGTTTTCATTCTTAGTAACCAACCGATTGAATTTTTCGCCGAGTCTCAAAAAAATGGAATGATCTCGATTAGTGGAAATAATTATGCAAAACTCGTTTTCCTAACTGAATCGTCAAATTTGTTTTGACAACCCGATTACCTATGATATCATATCTATTAGTCTATGCACTTATTTTGGGGGTGAGGGGTAACTATTACCAGAATAATTTGTTGTAGTATTGAAGGCCACGTGGTTCAACAGCCTGTAATGTCGAAGGTCACTGGCCTCGCAGGTTTTTGCGAAAAAAGCATAACAACAACACACTCCGTAAAGTATTTTGATGAAAAAGATCCGAACAACTGCTGAAGTGCTGTGTGAGATAAATTCATGTAATTTTGTTCAAACGCATTTAATTCGTGCTTCATTGTCGCCGTTATATCCTTTAAACTATCCAACGCAAAAAATCTTACCAATATGAAGGTTTAAATAAATTAAAAATAACTTCATTAGCTGTGCAATTCAAATAATTATATTCATTTGCACCCCGCACGGCAACAGATACAACGCAATGAACATATGCAATTTACACTACATGATGGCCACATATTTCTGCCTTTTGTAGTTTCCAGCATTTCCTAACACAAACATCACGACATTTATCAAGATATGCATTAGAGAAATATATTGAGAAAATCCGTAGGATAATTGTAGGCATGTCATAAAGCGATGAAATTGCACTAAATAACAATAAGGCTCAAAAACGTCATTGCATCACCTTTCAACCAAAAAATATCACGGCACATCGTTTAATTCTTATCCTATGTTTTCGGCGTACATAAAACTGCCAGTACTCACCAAAGTTCCAGTGCACGTTATCGGACACGCTGTAGAAATGTCACCTCTGCATGTACTACCTGTGGCCATCCATATCAAAATCCATAAACAAATGTTCATCTTGAACCATCGTAAGATGACTTTCTGCTAGAATTCTACTAGAACAATCAATTCTAGAAATGAGTCCGTTATGCTTAGGCATCAATTAGACCGACTATTGTCTTGTTTCCTTTCTCTAAACTATACATGCTTGTATGCTCAAAAGATAGTGTTCGTCCAAGCCAACTTCGCAGTACTATGGGCTTAACTTACAGGTTGGACCAAAAACTACGGGGCAAGCAAAATACATTTAACGTGACAAAATTTTGAAGTTGGAAGTTTCTATCATTATTTGACGCAAGGATGCTGGTGCAATGAATAGTTTGATTTGTATTTTGTGTTTTTGTAAGAAACATTTTTTGTATTATCTTAACATAAAAGCGAATCTATTACAAGCAGATATTAACAATAGAACAAGCTTATTCTGAAAACATGCTTATTTCACAGAATCGCGGGACACTTTTGGAGTGTAAAAATATCAAGAGGACATAAAACGCGATGAAGTACGTTGCAAAAATCGTTAAAAGTGATTTTCTTAACCGAAATTGTAAGAAATTATTTTCGTTCCGCACTATGGACTTAACCACAAACAAAGAGGGGGAAAGTTCGCATCTGCGTGTCTTACTGCGTAACCAGACTATTTATGGAAGTGGTGAGAAAATTTAGTTGTGACCTAGAGTCATGGTGAACTTCAACAGCAAAACTTCTGCCGATGTTTTGAAACTATGTTTCTACTTTGCAGTTCACATGGGCGGATCCACGAGGGGTCCATGATCACTTCCTCTGAGGCAAAGTATAGTTCGCTCACGTCGGAGAACCTGGATCAGCCCAAGGTTCAGCGTCTCATCAATCGATCTAATTTAGCATTGAAATATCAATCCATGCAATCATCTCGGCTCATTCCTGCTGCTTGCATAATGAACACCGAGTTTTTTCTTGAAGACAACCTTCACTTGGTTAAAAACTTCATGAAAAGAACTTCAAGGCAAACTAATTTAGTTTATTCCTAAATTAGGCTATTTCATAATTCAGCATGATGTCAATTTCTTTTAAGGTAAACAAACTTTGGAATACAACTTTAGAGATTATTTTTTTAATTATGGTGCTACACCAAGAGGTGGTGCTACACCAACAGGTGGTGCTACACCAACAGGTGCAATGTTCGCCGAAGTGAATGACACCAAACTTGACTATTTTATGAACGTTGAACTCGTAGTAGTGAAAGCGCAAATATGTAGGCCTGAAATTCCCGAAATTTGGCAGTAACATCTGCCAATTGGTGAAACTTATCGTGCAGTTTACTCAGGAAAAAACAATGGAAGGTTTTATGCACCAGAATTTGGCGAAATATGACGGCTAGAATTCAAATTAAAACGTGTTTATACGTTAAAAATCGAAACTAGTCATAAGTTTTTTATTTACGCCAATCTCATTTTCTGTAAAAAGAATATCTTTGATAAGAGTTGCCGAAAGATAATCCAAGAATAATTGATTTTCATGCAGATTTTTTTATCGAGAATGCGTCAACTGCTTAAACCCTTAAACTACATGGGTTTCTCATTTACACTGACTTCAACATCAAACAATGTACAAGCGAAGTGCAGATACTCTGGCCATTATTATACGCAACGCTAAGCCGGTGGCGCCTGCACTCAAGTTAATCGAGCATGACTATAAAACGTAATAAACAACTGCGCCTATCAAAATTTTACCATATTATGCAGACAACACAATGCTCTGTCTAGACGGCTCAAATGAGTCGATAAAAAGGTCAATCACTTGATCTTCTGGTCCAATTTCAGAAATTCCCAGGACTTAAACGAACCAAATATGGCAATTACACATTTTGTGTGGATTGGCGTTAAGCAATTATCATCTCTGTTCAAATATTAATCCTTTTTTTGCCCAGCGTCACACGTTTAGGATTACCTTTAGCGCTGATTTGTTAGAATTTTCAAATTGAACTTTAATGAAAAAATTAAGGAAATCGAAAAAGAGAAATATTGGCCTGGGGCCTGTTCCAAGAAACTGACTTCATTTTTGACTTAAGTCTAAGATTTGTCTTAACTTCCGAACTTTGAAACTTCCACATTTGAAACGTTAGTCAAAATTAAGACAAAACTTAGGTCATACACATAAGTCAAACTTAAGATCTTTTTCTTGATTTGGTTTTGAGACAAATTCAACTTTTATTTTAAAATTTACTAAAATTTAAGGTTTGTCTTAGCTAAGTCAGTTTTGTTGGAACNGGGCGCTCAGTTATCTTCACTTGAATAGACTTGTGCTAAAAGCAGTGCAAAAGATATGGAAATGAGCTATCTTGACTCGCTGGATAACGAGTTCATCCAAGTAGAATTCATTAATTGTTGAGTGACAAGACTCCAAAACCTTCTCTTCATGAAAGAAAACCTTAGAAATACATCTCTGTACTGAAAATTTGCAAATAATTATGGATAGTTTTATCATTAGGTGAAATGAAATTTCTCCAAGTGTGTTACTTTGTCATGTTTGTTTTTTTGTTCGCACGCTACATGTCACATTTTGCATCCGACCAACGTCGACTTTACTCACTACATTTGTCTTGTGAATGGCAAGCAAGAGGACGTTGTGGAGGCCATTTTCATTATTTTGGTTTGGCGGAGGATTTTTTATGATTACTTTCTGTGGATAGATTATTTCACAAGCTTTCTCTACGACATAAAGTTCTCGTGTTATCCAAAATTTTCCGATGACGGGTCTCCGGTTGAGTTTTTGGGCCGTATCCTCGGCGTCCTTCAACGGAGGTGCCTGAAATTCAGTATGTGGATAGATAGTTTCAAGGGGTATGAATACTGTGAAATCCGTTTATGACTCATAGTCGGTGGGCCAGATCTCATAGCGTTCATCCTTGTGAATACTTTGGGGGGGGGGCAAACTAATTTTTTCTATGTGGCTAGATAATCTACCTATAAATCAAGTTCCACAAAGTTACCACGTCTACACTCGCACATTTTTTTAAAAACGTATTTTTGTTGCAGGAAATGTTATGCATATTCCTGCCACTTGGCGCTTTTCTGTTCTTAGTTACTTCAGTATGGCAGCTCCCATGCAGTGTGATGTCTGTATAATACAAGGTTTATCAAACAGCACAAACTTGTGATGCTAGAACCTGAAGAAGCTTAGAGTAGCATCCTGACGAAAGCTGATGGACTGTGTAACTCTTTAGATCAGTAGATCGAAAAGAAGAGGTGTCAGAAACGTTTGTGCAGAAAACAGCTGCATGTCCTGCTATCAGTGCTATAGCCTATACAGTATACTGCTGTAGAAGACCAAATGTCAGACCAAAAATTGAAAGGACATAGAAAGGCATAGCAGCGTTTCAAGACACCAGCAGTAGTACTAAAGCCAAAGCTGTTGAAAGTGATACAGATGTTACCCAAAACTTCCCAACAAAATCAATTAGACTTCCGAACTATGAAACACCCAATTAACCTGAACAAGATAGGAACATTCTGAAACAAGAGTGCATCACTGGTTACAAGGAAAAGTATATTATGGATCATATTTCAAGAAAGAGAAAGAAGTAACAACATTATAGCTTTGAAAAACAGGTACGTGTTTTTGAAAGGTACATCTTGGTGTTTTCCAAGTGTGTTTCAGTATTATCACCACTTGTTTTTTAACTTGTTTAGCCCCTGGGCTGCCTAGGACCTTAGACAATACCGCTGACCCAGTAGAGACGGTGATCATACCATGTGCCGGATGCTATACGGCAAATTACTCATCATATTGGTTAAACCATAAGTCAGGTTCCTATAAGTTTAGAAGTACCGCGTACAGAGATGCCTCTGAGGAGACCGTTAATGTTTTCATTTGTTCCCAGTTTAATACTCCTGTAATCATTTTTTTCGAACAATCCCTTGTTCAGTTGCCACATTAACACTGCTTGCGCCAGGGGATAATCATGCGGCGTTATATTGTGGGTGTGATTTTAAGCACTTTAAGTCAAAAATTTTGGAGAAGTTTAAATGGAGTAGATGGTTGCAGTCAGCATTCCAAAGTGGCTATAATCCCCTGCCGTAATCCTGGGATAGGGGGATCCACTTCTCAATTTTTTGTGAACATTAATTACTTAGGTAGCTGCAATGGTAATTAAATTAAAGTGCCTAAGTAGCCAGCGTCCCCGTCGTAGTTTGAGGACAGTGGAAGCTACTGTCCACTTCGTCAAACATTGCCTTAAGTGTAAATCGTTTGACTATGGTATGAGCATCTGATTTAAAAAAAAAATAACAATTTCAATCACTACACTGGTCTATCAGCTGATTATTTCCAGTTGCATCAACTAATCTAATTATTAGACGATCAACATTTTAGGCGAAAGATCGGACGGCATGTAAATTTGTTAGGCTGGTGGTGGATCAGTTCCTGATAAGTCCGTCTGAAAAATTTGCATGCCAATTCATTCATAGTTAAATGTTAAATTAGTGTTAACAGTTCGGTTTTTTCAGTAGGACTTGTATCGCAAGCAGCAGCTCAGTCCAGAGCCCTGAATGTGCAAATGAAATTCAAAGACAAAGACCTTGTGTCTTAGTAGCCAAGTACCACAGATCATCATGCTATAAAAATACAAAGAAAAAAATGTGAAGAGTGGCAAATCCACAGTTTTCAGAGATGTTTTTCTACAGTTTTGTTTGGAGTTCAATGAATCAAAGCTTCTAACACATGGAGTTGTCATTTGCCTTTCAAACCTAAAGCAAGACTTTGAAGCTGTTCTTCATTCGAAAGCTGGTGTGCGTGAAGTTATTTGGACAGGCAATCTTTAGAAACGACTGTTGAAGCTACTCACTCTTGTAGTTTGTACCCGACTAAGAGGTAGGAAAGTCGTGAATTAAGGCTAGTGTTCAATACTTCACTTGCTGACTCTAATTAACACAGCCCATTATAACATATTTTGAATCAAACGTTTGCCAAAATCCTGCCCGCCTCCAAACAAGGACTTAGTGTTTGACCCGTCATTGCATACGGGCCATTCTCAGGGCGCAGTGCTGTACCCTTTCTAATCGAACACAGTTGGCTCCTTGGAGGTGGAGCTTTCCAGTTAAAATGTGTGCAATGCCCGCAGCTCCATTGAAAGTACTAAACGATGAACGCTGCAAGTGCAAAAAGAACATTTGAGCTGGGAAACTGAGTTTTTGCTGCAATTCTGGTTCAAGCTGTACAGAAATGTGCAGCTGTGACAACTGAAGTAACATCAGCAACACTGACTGCATAACATTGGATAGTTCTTTGACAAATCAACCCTAAACAGACCTCCAACCCCGTTATTTTGTTTTTTGTATTAAAAAGAGAGTTTTTATTGTTGATTAAGTAAGTAATAGAAAGTACATACTTTGATCATTGTCATGTATGTGTCTCATACTGCTGGATAAACGATGTCAGAATAATCGCTTCGCAGTTAGCGCATATAAAAACTATTTAAGTATTAAATTATTTAATGTAAGCTATACCGCTTCGTTCTCATTATCATATTGTTTGGATTCTCAGGTCAGTGACCCTCTTTGTTCTAAAATTTTTGGCTCAATTGTACCACGTGATCTCTTTGTGTTATCGCAACACTGGGCCATCGTCTACAATTCGCTCCAACTTTCATTTTTCTCTCAGTTTTTCTTTCCCTCCCTCCCTCAAACCAATTTTCTTTCTTTCCCTGTTATGCTCCAATTTCACATGTCGCTGTCCCGGTGTTGCTGTTATGCTTTCGCATGTTGTTTCTTAACTTACTATTCACCACTTGTGTATACCTTCATTGGTGCTTGGCAGATTGTCACCCACCTTTACAGTTCAACATGTTATATAACTTTTGCAATTACTGTTATTTGTAGTAGTTTAGTTTGTAATAATATATATCACCTTTTATTTCAACTACACGTGTTGTTTCACTGTAAACTAGCTTCGGTATCGCTTCGCAGTTAGCGCAAATAAAATCTATTATTTTCATACGGTCTTCGTTTACATTCACAGAGATCATTCAACTATATTGTTTTTGTACTATAACGTATTTCTGGTGTATTATGCAAACAAGCTATATTTTATACCATTAGTCAATGGTTCAGTCACTGAGGCACAAATTTTGCCCAGTCTCAAGTGTTTTGTGTTAGTTTTGTTGCCAGACAATGCCAGAATAACCTCCTAGTAACATTCAGACGTAGTTTGCATTTCTGCCACTACGTGTCACTTTACATTTTTTAAATTTTTTAATTAGTCTACAATAGTAAAGCATGTAATGTGAGAGTATTATTGTTCAATACAATGACATCGATGGGATCATATTACTTGTTTTACAAAAAAGATAGTAAAAACTTGTTTTTACAAATATAAGTTCTCTAAGCTCTATGGTGGTTATTATGCAACTTCAAACTCAAATTTCTCAGAAATGTGCAAATTCATATGTGGAAACTTTTTAGATTTTTCAAACACTCTAGTAAGTGAATTAAAAACACCAAAATAAAATTGCCCCCCTAAAGTACTCACAAAAACCATTTTCTAGAAGCCCTACAAATTCTGGCCCACCGCCTATCACCTTCTTGAGACATTCGAAATTTACAGATAACATGACTGTTGTTTCATTAACTTCGTTTTAGGTACAGTTTGTTGGCCTATCATAGTCGTCTAAGAGATCGTATTTTTGGTGTGATCGACATTAAATGTACGTGTTTATATACATAATAGCTCAAGGACTTGGTTTTTGGGTGAAATCGAATGCAAAATGGCGCTGTGACGGCCATTTTTATTTATGTTTGCAGAGTTATAACTCCGCGATCATTTGACCGAACCAATTCAAATTTGGTATGTAAACTAATCTTCTCACGGCTATCTGCAATGCCTGACTGGTTTCTCGCTACGACTTATCGTTCTCGACTTCTTCGACCTGTTCTGGTTTGATGATAGTCTTTTATTGACTGATTCCTCAATGCACATTTAATGGTTATTGTACACTGGTGTAACAGACGTTGAGGCAGCGGTTGTTGATGTTCTTGGTTTCGTGGTGGACCTTATTTATTAATATGATTTATTGAGACATATACACATGGCCATAGGCGCCAAGTATATCATGTACAAGACAGAACACTGCTAGGTGCCACGTTTCAAACTGGATAATACATTATGACGCTTGAGAGCGTGATGGACGAATTTAATAAGTAGGCTATCTGGAGTTCTCATGAGAGAATCAAATTTAGATGTGGGAGAATGACAAAAACGATCACTTAAGTACTTAACCCGAAGGTCTTGGTACAAACTAACACAAAGTGGTATTCGTCCTCTACACACCCAGAATTACATAATTCACACAACCTGTTTTCATAGGGAATATTTGTGTGGCGACCTCTTTCCACTAGTAACGAATGATCTGAACATCGCAATCGAGTCAGAGACTGGATAAAAACACGTGGGATACCAACCATTTCTAGATAATTCTCAAAATGATGCTTTGTTTTGCAGCCCCCACAGTAAGGCAGTTTTGCATTACATTCGATATCAGATTGCCAACCTTGCAAATAACAGTCGTTGACACGTTGAGAAAAAAACAGTCAAGAAATACGCTTGATTTACCACACCCTGATTAATCCATACATCTGAAAAACCATACACAGACAGAAGTTTCCTTACAAAATTTGCCCAATTATAGGAAGATCCACCGATCAGGTCTGACTGAAAAAGCATATCATATGCAGCTTTTACCCCACGATTACTAGGCATCTCCAGTATTTTGAACCAGTATTTTAAACAAGAAACAAAATATTTTGTAGACAATGGGAATCGACCACATTCTCCCATAATTGCCGAGTTTGACAACAACTGCCTACTCCTAAAATGCGTTTACAAAACTTGATCTGTACATTTTCCAATTGTTCATATTCCTTAAAGCCCCATATCTGAGCGCCGAACAAGTGAAAGGCTATTGACGTGGGCAGATCACGACATCTTCGCTTTAATTTACAAATTGCAGAGGCAGCTTTACTTGCTTGACTAGATAAGGCTTTAATGGCTTTGGTCCACGAAACTTTTGGAGTAATAAGTACTCCAAATTATTTGTAATGAGGCACCACATCAACCAATGTTCCATTGTAAAACCATTTCTCATATCGTCTTAGGGGACCGCCATTTCTGAAAACGACCACTTTACGTTTTCCAAGTTTACTTGCATGCCCCGTGATTTGCAAAATTCTACCAAACAATTAAGCATACGTTGTAAGTTGATGGCGGTAGAGGAACATAACACCATATCGTCTGCGTACAGTAGGGAGTTAACTCTTGGCACTTGTTCGCTGATATATGTGCTATTTATATTACTTTTCATACTCATTTGATTCAGAAATTCATTTAGATACAACACAAATAATAATGGGCGCTTTATTCAAGTGTCACACCTCAGAGCGCTTTCATTTGATTTTCGATTTTTCTTCCCAACTATATTTTTCAGCAAAAGTCATTGAACTAATTAAAGTCGCTGTATTTAACCATGATCTGGTGTTTGAATGGCTAAGCTTTTTTCACAGGCGTATTTGCTTTTCTAAAGCAATATCATTACTTGAATATCTAAGCATTGAAATTGGTTTCAATAAATTGCCATTGACGGTCACTCAACCGTCGCCACTAAATCTAACCGGTAATGAGCCTGGGCTAAAGCAATAACACAATGTCACTTTTTCTCAAGCGCGGAAATCATTTCAAATCAGTGTGAGGAATGGTGAATGCCCTAAATGTAAATATGTTTTTGTCAGAAGGCGTGGGTTTGATGTTTATCTAATAAAATGTCGACCTGAAAGATGCCTCCTGGTTTTAAAATGTGCTAAAATTGGTTCTTGTCGACAACCCAAGACAGACAGTAGAACAACACGTACAATGGAAGAGATTGACATAGTTCCTATTTTTGGATTGATATTTTTGTCATGTTTCCAATATTTACGATAACAAGTAAAAACTGTTTTGCAAGACACTTGTAAAATTTGGAAATATGAGCTTTGGATAACAAACGTCTCTTGTTTTTAATGACCAAGGAAGTGTTTATTAGACAGCTGTGTATCAACAAACGCAAGTGTAGTTTCTGCAGTAGTTTCTCATAAGGGATCTTTGTGAGGAAGTAGTATTCACATGGTCTTTGGATGAAATATGATTGGTAATCGCTCTCAAAAAATAGTCACGCAGTGCACCACTTATTAATTTTGTTGCCCAACTGGGTCCTTGAAGTATGAAAAACCGGAATATACTGGTGTTGTTCAGGGTGTCATCTCCGAACTCAGGCTGACAGGCTCGAAACTTTATTGTGCGGTATGACTAAGTTGTAAATTTGACAGTTTACTAGAATGGTGTCATGAAATTGTTCAAACGTCTTGCCGATTTTTCAGTACAGAGTTAGATCCCGGGAACTAAAAGTGTATTTCTACTACTGACAACATCCTTGTTTCGAGTATTTTTGATTCCACTCAACATTTAGAGCGCGTTAGACATAAATCCAGGGGCAATGGCAAATTCGCATCATGGTCATAGACAGGTCAGCAATATCGAGGAAAGCCTCCCAGTTTTTTTGACTAAAATAACCAAAAAAGATTCAGGGTGTTGACATGCGCATCGCATACAGTGCAAGTACAATTGGTGTTATTTAATGTATATTACAAAAAATACAATCCATAATAATAAGAGTTAAGCCCAGAACGCGTATTATATATTGCATATGTATCAGTCAATAAACATGATTGTACATATTTACTCATACATTTAAATATGTAATATACAAATGCAACAAGAAATTCAGTGATATATGCAAGATTACCATTGCAATGGAATAGGTTTTTCATTGCTTTTCGATATGATTGTTCAAAGGTAAAATCATTTACTAAAAAGCAATGTGATGAGTCTGGTCAGTCGGACGTTTCCGCGCTCTCTCTAAGGGCCATGTTCACTGACTTGATTTCCCGGGTCAGGTTGACCTGGTTTTAGAATTAGATCGTTCACTGCCGGGAGCTGTAAACCTTGATCTTTGTTCCAATTGGGGCGTCTGGTTTTAATGTAAACGGCCTCCTTAACTTTTTTGAGTACCAGTGTTCCTCTCTGGCAACGATTCTAGCGTTGCACTTCTCAAGTTTGCACTGTTCCTTAATCCCTGAGCCCAGAGTGCGTTTATTTTCCCCTATGTACTGATGGGTGGTGTCCTCCTTGCATGACAATTGGTACACAACGCAAAACTTGTCAGTAGGGGTAGGGACCTTTGGATGAACCAACTTTTCCCGAATGGTGTTTATCTGTTTGAAGAATGTTTTAACCCCATGTGATCTGAAAGTGCGTGGCAGAAAAGTTCTTGTTGTAGGGAATGGATACGGATGATTGCCTGAGCTCATCCCTGTCTGTGTCGTGGTCGGGATTACGTCGATGTTGTGGAGGGGTAAGTGCCCAGCTTTCATAATCATTGGAAGTCAGAGAACTACAGATGTGAGAAATCTCACCCCAGCGGTTTTGGTCAAGTATAAAATAGTTCTCTGCTTTGTACCAGTAAGCGTATGTGTTGTACAGGGTGATTTGAGAGAAAGTTCATGCAGGTATTGATCAGTATATGAATGGGCTTGCTGTACACAGTAATATTGGTGGAACCGTCATTGTTGACGGGTTTGCATAATTCGAGGAATGGCAGTTTGCTGTTGGTCTCAGGTTCCATGATGAAGTGTATGTGACGATCGATGCTGTTGATGTGTGCGAAGAAGCTGTCTAGGTGGTACTCATGTATGACTACGAACGTATATACGTATCTCAGTCAGGTACACTGGGAGGGTAAGGGGCATGACTCTCTAAAGCTTGTCTTTGAAAGACCTCCATGTACATGTCAGCAACAACTGATGAAACTGAAG
Organism: Phoronis australis; assembly: GCA_002633005.1. Lineage (NCBI taxonomy): Eukaryota > Metazoa > Phoronida > Phoronidae > Phoronis > Phoronis australis. The sequence continues at coordinate 472,953 of NMRA01000166.1, forward strand.
ACCCCTAGCCGCTCCGTGGCACTGTTGGTAGAACTGGTTGTTACACTGAACGTAAGCATTAGTGAGACAAAAACTGAGCAACTTAATTGGCATATTTGATCATCAGAAAGTTCGGTACATTGGGATAACAGAGTGTCACTATTCAATCAAACGATTTCGTATGACGGTAAGTACATATTCTTCAAAACGCTCAAGCCTTCGGGAAACGTTGGTTCATCCAAAGGTCCCTACCCCTGCTGACAAGAGGTCTTGCGATGTGTACCAGTTGTCATGCAAGGAGAACCCCACTCATCAGTACATAGGGGAAACTAAATGCACTCTGGACAAAAGTGTCAAGGAACATTCCACACTTGACAGACCCATGGGCGTAGAGGAACACATCCTCAGCACTGGGCACACCATCGACGAGTGTATTGCCAGAATCCTTGCCAGGGAGAATAACTGGTACTCAAGAAATGTTAAGGAGGCCGTGTACGTTAAAACCCGACGCCTCAGATAGAACGGGCTTACAGCCCGGGCAGTGTACGACCTAATTCTAAAATCAGGTCAACCTGACGCGGGAAATCCAGTCAGTGAACAAGGCCCTTAAAGAGACTTAGCACACTCGCAATGCTTTTTAGTAAGTGATTTTACCTTTGGACAAGATTACCATTATGAACATAAAAATGGACAAATACAATTTTAAAATAGATGATAGATATTGCTGTAATGGTCAAGAGTGGTTACGTGATATAGAGATATGGTGTACAAATGAGGTATTTTATCAATTACGAACTAAGCTGTCTCAGTTTAAGCAACAAATGATTCTAAGAAAGAGAAATTAAGCAACGTAACCATATTCTTAGTGGAATCAATTTTTCTATACCCATTAAGCGAGAACTTAAGTTTTTCAAAAACATAAGAGAATTGAGTGTAAGCGTTGTTAATATCGGGGTATTGTTCGAGTGTCTGGAAAAGCTCTGTTCTCTGGACTTCGTTTACTGTTCCTTCAAACAAGATATGACCAAATGACTGGAAGTTTCCACAGCAACAAAATTTTGTAGTGTTCCTAAATGTGAATGAAGTTAGCTCCGCCTACTATTTTGTTTATGAATGGCCGAGTGCGCTCAGGTCGCTGAGACCAAGCCCGAGTTATACAGCATGTTCAGGCACTCTTGCAAATATTGCCACACTGGTCAGATGTGTTCTAGTCACTGCGCGAGTCTCAAGACATCATTAAGGTAACATTTTCTGTCATTTGCCGTTTTGATTGCAATTTATCTTTAAATGCGTTCTATTGAAGAATTCCGGCTTACCAAATAACTACAGTGTATCCATACGTTCCGTTGTCTGTGCATGTTCACGGTTCCTCTCTAGTATTTCTTGATCAGTGTATTCCGGTTCGAACTGATAGCCTGTGAAACTTAACAATCCGACCCGTGAAGTCTATGTCGGATGAGCTCTTGACTAAGTCGGGATTGGCGCCGGGCCGGAGTTGCCATGTATTATGCGTTCTGTTTCAAATTGAATTATTCTCAACCTAACCAATGCTTATATAAAACTGAAACAAAGTCTGTCTCATTAGATACAATTTGTAATGCCTTTGCAGTATTCGTGAGTGGAAATTTTTAGAAGCCAGCAATAATAAACTACTGCGTTACCGGCTTTTGATGCCGGCAATGAATAAAGGTAAGTGACCGGGCACCCAGGCTGTGTGAGCGCATGCTAATTCAGTGTTGGCTAACAGAAAGCTGTTGTGAAACAATTACTCGATTTTATATGCTGGGGTCACATTATAGGGGAATCTTTATTTAGAAATACAAATTATTCAAATCATTGTTAATGTACAACCTTTGTCCTGACGGTCTGTGGAAGGGGAACCCGACCTCGCGGAAACCGACAAGTAAGTAGATTTTCAGTTTCGTGGCTAATTCACGTAAATAATTACGTGCACATTATTTCTTTGGCTCACTATTATCAGTGTTGTATTGGAAAGTAGGCGCACGTAGGCGCAGCCAACCACCTTTTGGCATTTGAACGTTGCGCCTACGCACCGTAAGTTACGTTAAGTGCTCAGGGTGATACGATGGGCTTTCGGCGCCTACTTACCTCTACTTTTACCACTACAGCACTGACTATTATAGTCTTTTCGTGACTGGAGGTTTAGTTTCCAACTCAAGCTGGATTGTGTTCGTGCCAGTCCCGGCGGCCGCGACGGGCCTTATCGGATTCCGAGCCACTGGCCAGGATAACAAGCGTTTTGTGTGTTTAGAACTCAAAAAATCACAAGTCTAAACAACACAGATCTAGGTTCTCTTGTCTGTATTTCACGGGAGAATACTTCAAATTTACCTCCGAAAAGACCCCAAACCCCTGCTACGGACCTTGGTAAACTGGCCTGCCGAACTTTGTAGGCTACGGTGTGTCCAAATACCAAGAAATCCATAACAGCGAAATAAAACAACACGTTTTTATAAGAACTCGGTGTATTTTTAAGGGTTTTACATCGAAGTTTTGTGGTTTATTGGCGTTAAACGATGAATTCAAGCGATAAGCTGACACCAGTAACCCATGTTGTGAACTGCTGAACTGACTGCGTGAGAAACCTATGACGTCATTGGATAATTTCAACACCTCTGTCTGCTGTCAGGTGTCAGGTAACGCAACCAAACGTATGGTTATCGAGTAGAACTACTCGATCTGAATTGATACAAAATAGTTTGTTTTTGGGTGGCACTTTTGAATCTTTCTCTAGAAGGAGTGTGTTATAATGAATGAACTGACATTGTTTTTTTTTTCATTTAAAGCTGCATTTCGCCCAGTTCAACAGACTAAAAAGACGAAACTCAAATTAAGCCTATCACTTTCATAAAATCGTAACAGGATAGCATTATGTTACTAACACGACCATCGAAACCATTCGCGTCTCGACAAAACCCTTCAGATTTTATGGAGGTAGGTCAACTCTAAAATTGCGAATTGAAAATGATGACTGTACGCATTGCCTGTGACTTGAGTTGGAAACGGAAAAATTGAATAAATACCAGGAAGAATATTCTTGAATTGGTGAAAAATTCATCACGCCTACAACAGATTCTAAATACCCAGTTACGAGTTAGTGACAGTCTATTGGCTAGCCATTGCTGGAATATTGGAAAAGACGTCGCACAGTTTGTTTGAGTAGACTTGTGTACGTCCGCGAGATTTATAAAGTGTTTTAACTCTAAGCGGTTTCAGGCTATCATCGCACCCAAAGCTATTGGCACCAGTCATGCAATTGCGAACTGCGCCTACCAGTAACCACTGTTAGCAACTTGATTGAGAACGGTTTTATGACTTGCTTAAAAGTTGAGAAGTAAAGCTTTAAAAGTACTGGAGCCACGCATCCAATTCCCTTGATCTAAAAATATACTTTGCGATACGTTATTATCTTTCTGCATCGTCGCCAAGGCACATGAGCGCGATGACGTTATTTCACACAAAGGGCTGCAGCGAATTCTCCCATTGAAATGCGAAGCATAGTTTGCAAAAACGGTAATATATTGTTTGGTTTGGAGTACATGTTTTATTAATATCTTGTCAATAAGTTACTTCAGCTACATTTTGCAATAACATTTAAGTTGTGCCAATTATTAATTAAACTGGAGAGAATTACGCCACTTATACTGGCTCTTCCATCTACAGGCAAAAAGGTGTATCTGTACAACGGGAATACTCTGCCATCTACAGGCAAAAGGGGTATCTGTAGAACGGGAATACATGATAATTTTTGTGAAGTGTGAAGGCTACAGACTGAATGGAAGAAAGCTATTGACGTAATTGGAGGCAATGTTCGCCTGCAATTCTCCATGCACAGGCTCACTTATCCGTCGCTCGACGTTATACTAAATAAAGTAAAAGCAGTTCAACTGTTATCCACTGGTCACCCAGCAGGCACTTCCGGAACAACTTAAGTGATAGTCCACGAGAGCACCAGCCATCTAGCGGCAAGGAGGGGGGTCAGCCGATTTTCACCAAATTTGACACCTAGGTAGTCCTATGGGATCTATAAATACTGGTAACGCATTTCCTCAAAATATTACCTTCTACCAAAGTTATGGGCTCAAACACATTTATCGGCGTCGCAGCCATGTTTTCACGCTGTAAAAACTGTCCGAATATAAGTGTTTACATTTTTTTGAATGAAAGCTATTGAACTATTATTCACATGGCATTGTTTAGTGATGCCAGTAGATTGTTACGCAGATGTCATTAAAAAACATACCGATTTACCACCCTCATTTAGTAGTTTTACTACTCTACCCCCGTTCTGCCATTTTGGGGTTATGTTTAAAACACTTCTATACCAAATCTGCCTCCACTGGTATGAGAATAAAACTTGGCCAAAATGTGGACAAAACACGTGACTTTCATTGCATAAAATAAAAACTTTGTCAGCCAGTTTATTAGTTACACATTTTGGCACCTCAAATGTACTAAAATTAGAACTTTTCAAATATCTGAGATCATCGCGTCAGCACGTAAAATAAGATTGTCGTTAATAATGTTTTTTTGCAAAGAGTTTGTTCCTCCTGAATGTTTTGAATGTTTTATTACTTACCACTTAGGACTATAGTACACCTAGATACCATACATGGCTCTATTTTTGTAAAAATCAATTATGGCCTCCCCAGTGAACAGGGTTAGACATGAGGTCGACAAATGTAGGTTATTTTGATTTACAGTTGTTATGCCTTGTATTTTCCATATCAGTATTTTTTCACACATATTCAAATCAGATTTTGTTTTGATTTAATGTTCATGCAATGCATTGCAACATCAAATGAACGACAAGTTTAGTGGCATGACCACAATTTTTTATACGACTTAAAACAAAAGGCCGCAGAAGTCTTTTGTTTTCCTGACGAAATACGGGGTTTGCAGTTCTCTGAAAACATTCGAACGACAAGACAAACTACACCACTGTCCATGGCAACTCGTTGTTGTGTCATTGTTGGATTTAACAACACAGGTCACATGGATATAGAACCTTGGGCGTACATCAGACCGTTGCCGATAAATGCTTGTCAGTATCTTTATTATAACAACAGGAACAATCTATTGTTCTCTGTGCAACCAGAATTCCCGTGGATGACCACAGAAGAGGAATCCCAACGTATCCACAAACACTTATCACGCACCTCAGTAACTCTTACCACGCACACGAATGCTTTACATGGAACCTTGACACCAAATTTTTATATCCATGTACTGTGTTGTATTGCTCATGGTTTGGGTTCAGATTCCGTTGTATTAAGATTCCAATCCCCAATCCTAAATATGCAGTTTGAGTAAAAGGTCTAGACAATGCAGGTTTATGGATTTATTCTCTTTTAAATGAAGAAATCAAATTCTTCACTGGTTTTTCAAAAGTAATCACTTACTGGAAGATCACACACCTGAAAAATAATACAATGTTTGACAATTTTATTTCTTTTCTCATTTGAAAGCTATCTACCTCACAGAAAACTCATCTAAGTTGAAAATATTCCTTGTGAAAAATATAAAACCCCAACCAAAGACTAGTATGCTACAAAATATGTTTTCATAATAGAATACAAAGATAACTGTACTTTCAAAAGTACAAATGTTATGACTCTAACAAACAAATGCCTTCTAGACCTTTTCAACACTCCAATTGATACAGGACAGAGTCAACCCCATAAAACCCATAAAGTCAGGGAATTACACTAAAGGTGATATAGTCTCGCTGCGAAAAAGGGATTTGGCAATGTCGCTGGCAAGACTGTAAATTTCTTTTTCTTCAAAAACTTGAGGTGGCTGTTTGTACGGAGATGTACCGCATCAATGTTCTTATCAACAAATAACCAACCCAAAATGAAAAACTGGCTTGTCGGTTCCAAGTAGACAGCATTTTTGCAATGAAATGGCCATGGAAGAAATACATTTGCATTACAGTTGCCGTGCTATTACAGTTGTACATACATACTAGACCAGTTACGAAATTACTCATGGGAACCATAAAATGGTCAATTCACCAAAACCCAAGGAGTCACCACAGCTAATGTGCCAACACTTTTTTCGGTATTGCAACAAAAAATCATTTGAAGTGGATGGCTTGTCTAATAGTGTGTGATTTTATGCATACGGCATGGTCTCAAGGAATATCAAATTGTTAATTTGCTGCAATTCCAGAAATCACTTCCCATCTGGATAAGGAAAAAGTTGAGAAAAGTTTATAGAGGTAAATGGTCTAAATCAAAACTTTACCTCCTGGATGGAATATGGGTTTACAACCCAGGCAGAAAGATACGTGAACAAAACGAACCAAACTGCAACAGGGGCTCAAATGTCAGCAATAAATACTCATTTACAAACAAAAATTCATAATGGTAAATAAAATGCGGAAACATAAATTCAAATCAATTATATAATTTCAAGGAAAAGAAACAGTGCAGTGGTCAGAAATCCCGAAACAAACGTCTAAATGTTATGGCCACACTGAGAAACCCTGTCAAACCAAAAAATCCAGTGGCTAAACAAAAAGAACAATGTACCATTACCATGTGGCTGTACCAAATTAATCCACTGGCCCAGGAGCATGATCGGTGGTTGGACAAAAATTCAATCCAAATAATTTTAGATTTGTGCTGTTCGCACAGCAGTTCTGGTACAAAAAATGCTTGCAACAACACACAAGCCAACTTCCCTACCAAACTGTGCTGACATAATAATGCCACCACTGGATTTAGCAGATCAGCCATAGTATTTACAGGTCCAGTCACTGTACTGTTTTCTCTTTTTGAATTTTTACAATGCTACATCCTTGACGATCTTAAAGCGCGGATTGTCTTTTTCCAGTACACTCTCCACTTCATCTGTCAATCTCCTACATCCAACTGTTCCAGTTTCCCAAATTTGCTGAGAGTAGCCTATCTCAACAAATTACTTTGGGCCTGTTGTGGTACAAGCCAGTAATCTTTGGCAGATACTTTTCCGCCGACTCATTCCTCAAGTTACAAATTCTTTTTAACACATCTTCTGGGAGTAGACGTTTCGGCCTCTCTCTCTAGCCCCCTCACTTAGTTGTCCAGGTGGAATTTTTCAACAGTTAAGGGTATATTCTTGCTGGTTTCGAACTTTTCCATACCCAACCTTCAACTCCAACAAAAGCCACTTCAGCATAAGCCTTCCATGGTTTTTAAAATTGTATTAATGAAAAAATTAAACATACATTTAATGTGGCCATTTTGGCTCAGAAATTATGAATACCAAGCAAAAGTGAAAGCATCACAAATAAGTCATTCAGATTTGATTACAAAAATTTACAAAATGAATTTCTATGTTCCTGACAGGACAAAGGTATAAAACAGAAGTATGGCACACTGTATGTACAAAATAATTAGACCGATTTAAAATATCCGTGTGTAAGCGTTCATTGTGAAATGCATGAGTTGTGCGCTATATTTCTCTTTACAAGATTGAAACATAAAACAACTGACCGATTTTAGGCAATTACGAAATTTGTTACAGATTTTTACAAGTACTTACTGTAGTATCCATGGGCTCCAAATCAAACTCTCTTTCTTTTGACCCACTCTGAAATTTTGTTAAGTCAGCCTGTTTTGTCTTGCAGCTTCTGCATATCCCTGAAAATTCATAGTTATATTCAATAACCTGTATTAGAGATATGTTCACTATCGTAGGCTATAAGGGATCAACTAAAATAAAAACAACAGAGCCTTAATAGAGGTGATTACTCTAGTGTGCTTGAGAAGCAGCCACTGTATACTATGTATTTGCTACGCAATTTCCAGCAAGACGTTCTAAAATCCCCAATGCAACTGTACAAGATGTCCCCACCCTAGTTCACTACCATCCTGTTTTTTATAACCTTAAATTTATGTAAAATTTTTAAACACATTTGGTGATTATTATGAAAAGTTACCTAATAGGTAGTATTTTCTATGTCAATGGAACACAATTACAGTTTAGTAAACATACTGGCCATTAAGTGGCGCTCATCGTTATTGGAACCGAAGAGAAAGATTGGAGGACCACAACCGAATGACAGCGCTGGACAAGTTCTGTGATATCGGGTACCTGATGCAGTCCTACGTGTGTAACAAAACTGAATAACTTAAAGTCCTTCTCTCACGCGTTGTTAACCCTTATTACATGATTAGAAGATGTTATAAGGATCCAAGAAGTACCTACCTCATAACTAATACACGATCTGTACTCGAAAGCAGTTTAAATGAACGCGCCACTCACGATTCGCACCCGAAGAAACACCGCCATTTTGAACTTGCCGCGAACCCGGAAGTACAATTCATTCAGGAACCCAGGCCGAGAAAACGCCGTCAGTGCGACTGGAGCAGTGCCTGTACTGTTA
>NMRA01000166.1:481887-517795 GCA_002633005.1 Phoronis australis
CCGACGCGATCCAAACAAAGTGACCCAAATTTCGCCACAAAACTTGCAATAACTTTACAGTGCTTGCCCCGATTTTGATACTTTTTCGATTTTTACTGAGTAGAATGTACTACCTTTCCGATGATAGCAAAGTACTTTTTCAAAACGAGGAAAAAAATAAAACCGAAAAAAAATTGGTTCGACCCATATTGTTTCCTAGGTTCGACCCGCCTACGTAAGGAACTAAACACCAATGCTATTTTAACATACTAAGTACGCGTAATATTCCAAAAAAATCAACGACCACTAACTACAAACTATAAATACACTACATATGCAAACGAATCACGATATATGACTAATAAAACAAAATAATGAAGACTGTTCGAGCAAGCCATAGCACATTCAGTTACAAAGAAAAAATGGCGGCGTTCAGGACAAGTTCCTGAACTGATGAGCCGGAAATGTGGGTACGGAAATAATCGATGACAACCGGTAATCATACTCTCAGAGAGAAGGGTCAAATATTGTTAAAAAATCGCTTTTGGCAAGAAAGGCGAAAAGAATATAAAGAAAGGGTGTCGAAAATAAGAATTTATGTAGTAAGTATTTTCGGATACTGGAACCACATGGGCAGTTTGCAAGAAGGACTTTAACCGAACATATTAACCAGAAAATTGTTAACACTGTTGATGTGGCATTCATTTTGAACAGTTGTTCACCTCTGCAGTCATGTAGTCGTTGTGTAACAATACACTGCATATTCTTCAAGACTTTTGAAATAAGATATGATTAAGCAATAAGGCCCAAATTATAAACAATCACTATGCGTCAATAAAAGTATTTATGCATGAATTACGTGCTGCTAAAATACTCCTCAGTGTCAGACCCTGGAGTTTGGTGATTCTTACCTGAGCTCACACAGGCGAAGTTGAACCTTGATTTTACGCCTTTGGTCATTTTCCAGACCTCCGTCGGATTTCCCCTCCTATGTGCAGTGGATGTAACCAGTGTCTTTGGCAACGCCAATATATGTCGAGGGTTCTATAGATGCAAGTGAATCTACCACGGTGGATTATCTAGCTCCTGTTGCACCTCTCCGAGGCAGAGAGACTACTCAGGAGGACACGTTCCACCTCCTTCGCATCACCTCCTCTCACTTTTGAGGTTCTCAAATGTCTCGCTAAGTTCCTTGTGCATTTCCCAGGAGTTTTCAAAGTTACTTATCTCGGCAATTTGTAAAAATACCACATTTGATGCGATTGGCAGTGCCAGATTCGCAAACCTGCACTTCAGATCAGCCATCATTCAACTAACGCACGTTATATGCTTTAGTTTGGTATTCAATGAGTTAGATGAACAAATCTAGTAAAATTTTATATATTAGTGGGAACTGGTTGTGTCCTTGAAATTAGTTAAAAACACCATAGTATAAGCGGAGCGATTATGCGTTGTTTCAACACCAGTCTTGGTGATTTAGACCATATAAGATCAATTAAATGATAATTTTTGACCAGCATGTGCTATTATCCAATGATGATGCTGTTTGTTAATTGTACTTAAGTAAATATTTGGTATCAATGACAGTCATATGTTTTTCGATGTTCTGAAAAATAACATACCCGAACCTACTCGCTAGCCATCAAAATGAGTACATCTAAGTGAATAATGTATTCTCTGTTGAAATACTATACTGCTTTGAAAATTCATTTCTTAATAAGTATTCCAAAATCAGATATCTTATGTTGTATTAAAACAAACATATCCCTGCAAAATCTGTACTTATGTTAAACTTGATATTGGAAGTTTTGTGAATTTGCACTGCTTGCTTACTAGCTCTTTGTTTAGTGACTCAAAACTTGCACAAAAAAGTAAAGTGCATAGTAGCCAAAGTATCAAGCCTTTACCACTGAATTGCGCATCCGACGTATACCCAAAATACAGAATTCCCCACTCTAAACCGAGTGGAAATATACCCAACCGAGCCGGTGTAGCATTAAATAATGACCCCGTTAAAAATAACCCCGTCTAGTTTTTTCACAGGGTGAAACCCGTCCCGTCATTATTTGACGGTTCCAGGGGTGGATTCAGAATTTTGATTTAGAGGGAGGGGGCCAAGGCAGAGGATCACATGTGTGCACCTAGCCTAAAATATAGAGGGGGGCTCGAATTTTGCAGTCATATGGACCTGTTACTGGATCAAGACGACGTGTACTAAAAATGGGGTACTATGATCAACCCGTGCATTGTGCATTCGCGACTTTTGTCTCGTTTCCTAGGACTTTTTGTTTCTCTAACAAGGACCTTTTGCCCTCTTGGTCAAATGGGGGGGCTCATGTAAGCCCCCCAAGCCCCCCCCCCCTCCCCTGGGTGCGCGCATGTATTAGCCAGGATTTTGCCCGTCGGACTTTCTGACCCCCGAACTGCCAAATGGATTCTTTGAGAATTTTAGAGGGTCTTGGTCCCCCTCTAAATCTGCCACTGGGTTCCTCTGCAACAGGGATTGGGATAAGCAGACACGATACCCGCAATTGGCAAACTTTCAACATTGTTCGATACGCGGATGTTTAGATATGGGGTCACTTGAGTAACGCGCGGCAAGGGAAATCTTGCTTTTTCAATATATGCCGCAATATAGGGAGTGAAAGTACTGAACGACGTGCAGACCAGGAATATGATGTGGTGATTTGGGGAAGCTGGGCTGAAGCGAAATCGATCACAATTTTTCGAACAGTCCTTCGTTCAGTTCTTCTGGCCATTTTTAAACTGCTTGTGCCAATATATAATATCTGACTACTGAACTGCATGAAGACTAATCCAAAGTACTTGGCCACAAGTTAAGAATCTTCCTATCGCAGCCAAGTTTTCTTACTATAAAAGTCAAATTTGGAACCGTGAGAACTGAGGCCAAGCGTGCGTGGGAGAAGAATTTATTTCAAATTTCTCGGCGGCTGAGGGACGCGCAGTACGTAAAACAGTCAAGGGCGAGGGTGGATAGGAACGGTTCGAAATAATGTGTGAGAGCATGGCTGATCTCTTTGTGAGTTCATAATTAAACGGTGTGGGGATACTACAAAACGCCTACAAGTGCCTAGTGTTTGATCGTGGGTGACTTCAGATCCGTGAGAAATGAATACCGGCGTGCATGGGAGAAGAATATTTGTCCGTTGGCAATCCCGAGCAATGCACAGGAGAGGAACTGAGTCTGTTTAGTCTAACTTGTTAGGTTGTATAGCACAAGTTGGGCGTATGACCGCTGTAGCCAATACATGTATCTTACACCGACGACTGATTAAGTCCATTCTGGCAATTAGGGTTTGAGAGTGAGCTCTCTCTTGTTCAATAGTTGCTCTAAGCTCTAATAAGATCATATCTTATTGACTCACTGGGGTGTGGTGTTAAAAATAAGTTAAGTTATAAAATGTTTGAACATAAACGAATGACATTTCTGAATTCCCCATCAAATACTGGCAATGCTTAAAGTTTTTGAATCACCAAAATCGCCCGACTATACAACCGAAGGACCAGCACACGCTCACAACCGCTGTACGTCTGGTCGAACGGGAGAACGCCCTAATGAACTTTAAAAACCTGTCATTTATCTATATGATTCCAATGAGGTCATTTAAATGGTCCCCCGTTAAATGCGACCTGGGCCGTATTTTAATTTTACGTAGTTACCCGGGGTCATTTTCAATACTGAAAACTAAGGCTTATTGGGGCACAACAAAATACGTCCCAAGTGAGCCGCACGTCTCCTGGATATAATGTATTTGCATCTAGTTAAATGATAAATTTGCGCGATCATACTGGTTTCTCTTGAAAAAACGAAGAAAAAATAAAACGCTCTCAGTGGATTGACAGGAGTGCAGCCGCTCAGGCGACTCTAGAATCTGCAACTGGTTGCGATATTCTAATAGTTTGATATTTTCCCTATCGACTAATTAACTCTTAAAAACGCATGTAAGTGCTACATCACATGTTTTTGTNACACTTCTCGGGGGGTGGCGACGGGGCACTGTCGGGAATCAACAGCGACGGTATGGAACCCTTCTTCAGGCGTTGTTTCGCAGGCACCTCATCAATTCAGCGTACATATCTCTGTCGTCATCTGACGGCTGAAAATGCTTGCCACTGCTTTGTACGTTGCGTGAACGGGTAGCGCTGCGTTCTTTACTCGAGCGAGCTAGCCAAGTACGGCGAAGTGTATCATCCTTCGGAAAGCGATGCAAGGTACCCAAAGCGCGTGTGAGACGATAATGAGTACATCCTGGTACGCAGCAACAGTGTGGCATGTTGACTGACTCGTAAACAAAAGCAAAGGACGACCGAACTTACCACAACCGAGGTAGAAGAATGACTGACTCGACTGCTCTCGCAGTCAGACTGTATGAAAAGAAATAGGCGCGAAATTCTTGCCTCCCAAAACGTCACTTCCGGAGTAGAGGACGAGAAATTAATTTTATTACGAAAAGGTGTAATTAAGTGAAAAATATGTCTGGGATAATCAACAGACCTTGTTTTTGCTAAAAGGTTGCCTTCGCCTTTAATATAACTCTGTGTTACTCGTAATATTCCGGCGATTACTGTAAAAAAGGTTGTCAGAATTCTGACACATTTCATTTCCCATAACCAAGCCTCAAATGGATAAACCAAACAGGGCCATCGTGAGGTTTCTGGACGAGGCTGAATTTCCTTGGGAAATTTTTTCACACCGGCGTTTCTGATTGACTGGTCAAATTGTCAACAGATAGCGCTTTATAACGTAAACAAACCTGGATGACGGATGGACGACGTGGAAATGTGAATATAGATTGTGGAGTGTTCTACTAACAATTCGGTGATTAATTAGGATATGTTCAAGGAGTTTGAATCGGAAAGTTGTGGTTGTACCTTTTCGGTGTGCTTTTTTCTACTGTCGCTGACTTTCGTTTACGTTTCTGCTAAAGATGTCAAGCTTATAAACTACTCAAGTCGTAGATAACTACACTCGGTCTTTCTGACTTTATAGACATTATAGAGAGAAAAATTGGTTCCCAAAGATGTTGACAAGGATAAAAATCGTTCACAGTCCGACATTTTCTTTCTTTGTTGTAAAGCTAATTAACCAGTGATAAAACGCGTGCTGTAGAATGACTGTGTGTGGCCTTCCCCCTAGCGGGTACGCAGGGGACCAGCGAGCTCGCACCATGGCCAGTGAACGCTTCCATTAAAAACTACAAAATACATTAGGGGGAACTCAACAGCTTGTCTTCATTTTTGCCTTGCAGGCAGGGTGAACTGAAGGAAAGTAGGCTAGTTTACTTCTTTTCTACACCAATATGAATGTAGATACTCACCATACATAACGCTTGCCTAAAATCTAAAATAGTTGCATTCAATTTTTTTTTTCTTTAATACCCACAACAAACCTAGCCGACTATGCAAAAAACGGGCAAAATACGCAAAATTGGCGGTTTTCAACCCAAAATCACAACTCGCTTGCAACTACTTGGGACCAGAAAACAAAGCACTCAAAATGCCAAAACAATACAGATTCCAAAAATTGTGAAGACAACTGGGTTTTGACTTATCGTTTTTGCGAGTGGTCCCTGAATTTCCAGCCAAAACTTGCTTTGTCGACAGGAAGTGGTAGGGTGTTTACGAACAGCCACGGTACCAAGAAAATTAGGTCAAAGGGGCAACAAACTAGATTTTTTTCTAAAACTGGTTCGAAAAATAAGCAAATGACATTTGTAGTCTCCAGACGAAAAGTGAATCTCAAAACCTCCAGCAAATCCAGCAGGTGCCAATTTCTTATGAAATTCTACTCTGACTGGAAAAATATTGAGTGCCACCTTAGGTTAAAATCATACCGGATCTAAAAATTTACCCTTTCTCGAGAAATGTCGTCCAAGCATGAGTGTCTTCACTGTTTTAGCCCCCCCCCCCCATAAGCAAAGTCTGCACTGCACATCTAATGCGAAGAGGTGCGAAAATTGATGACGACCAGGGCCGGTTGGTGGCAATATGGAACAACATAATTTTGGGACCACGGTGGCAAAAATTTGGTAAAATCGAATTAATCGTGCCCCAGGCCAACAATGTTTGCATTTCTACGTGGCTGCTAACGCGACAGGAGGTACAGCCTTGGTGTCGGTGGAGCTGGATAAAACGATGTCAGGAGGGCAATGAGATCGTGATGGAGGTATAAAACGGGTGTCGACTGGGTCACTGTGGATACTGAAAACTGTGTCGACACCAAGGTGAAACTGCATGGCAGCGAAGGCGAAATCGGAGTTGACCGCGAGGTGGAGGGGCGTTCACATTTGTCCCCCTCACCACCAAAGCAAATCTTTCTACGCCTATGCTATATAGCTCGAACAATATCCCTTCGACATAAACACGTTCGACTCACTATTGGTAATCTAATACAACTCATATCTATTGTCCGTAGCAACGCTGCAGTTGCGTATCAGAAAAGCTGTGTAATTTAACAAGGATGTTTCAGAAAAACACAATAGATACCAGTATGTAAATTCGAATCACGCAAGTGCAATACGCTTCAGGCACAAATTGACTCAACTTACTGGTTTAACCGCACGTCTGGTGTGTGCTCAAATAACCCAAAGGCCAAGCTGCAAATATAAGCTTTTGAAAGAAAATTCTGAAATAACTTCGGAGGTGTGTGGCGGCTAGATAAACCTTTTCCAGGGGCGATAAGACGAGGAGCGAATGTTAGTTTGGGGAGAGGAGTTACCAAACGTAATTTGTGTATATTATCTAATATGCCAACCCTGAAACCCTTACTACGCCTGTTCAGAATGGTGGTGGAAGTGTACACAAGGGGATTTTTGAAATGTTCTTTTTCAAAACTTCTTGGTCAATTTGGTATGTTCTCCTTAGTGCAAAAATACTGCGAACCTTCTGAGTGGTTTTCCATCAACATGAAATTACTAAAAATTGATAGCAGTTCTTAAGCCAAAACGATAACGCACTGAGCAAGTTCCGGAAAAGGTCAGCCGATCTCAGTGATGCTGTGTTATCTCGTTTTTTTACCTCACAAGGCATGAGTAGTGATATTAGAAACAGGTAACAAAACCAATACAACAGCTATTGAACAGGTCAGACGCACGACTTGCACTTGCTCGCAGCGCCACGCTTCCTGTAGGAAAGTGACACTGTTGGCGCCAATGTTTTGTATTTGAAATCAGATCCAAGACAAATCGAACCCACGACCCAAACGCTCAGCTAGTAGCCACGAATTTTGAGTGTTTTTAACTGATGACTTCACAAGCCTCTATTTCAATTAAGTCTCACGAATTTCTGGAAACCAACGACAGGAATAGACAGTTTCTAATAAAATCACTAGAACATAACATATTTTTGCTGTTTTACACTCTTAGTCTATCCTAGTACCTAAAATTAACCTCAAAAATGTGCTTTCGACCCTAAACCGATTCTCTTGCGCTATAGGTTCCTGCCGGTCCATTTTTGAAGGTTAATGTTTTATCATAAAACGTTTTAGTTTGGTTTAATAATATGGCGACATAGCACTTCTATTTATACACGAACTATGGATCAAAAGAAGTTCATTGTAAAGATTTATTCCAATTGAAATTTTCAAGTGTGTCTCTTTAATTTTGTTGATTGTATGAAAATCGACTAACGAGATTCAAACTTCACTTCAAAGTGAGTAAAAATGCCGAATTGTCCAAAAGCATCTTCGAAGAAAGGAACTCCCCTTTAAAGACAATTCAGCTACCAATCCTGTGCTTAAATCAAAGTGAAATTTCATGATAACAATATTTTGCATCGTTTTATTGTTTTATTTGGGCGACTGTTCTCGACGGAGCAGTCATACAAGTATTTGAAAGAGCAACGCGTTCCAATTCTATTGGCGCTCTCTATAGTAATGGCAGCACCGAAGTGACTTCCGATTGGTGGACAGAAATTCAGTTGCCGTACATAGTAGCTCACAAATATGAAAGCTGTTGTCAGCCCTTACCATTGTTTGATTAGTTTAAGTTCAACAAATTTATTTTAGCTCTTTAGAAGCGGCGGGGATCGAAATTCTCCCACTATCAGCAGCACCCACTACCTTTTTCGGGGATACATCTTCACAGTGGGAAATGCATGGAACAACGCGTCCTTGCTCATCAATTGATATTTCAAAAGGTTCACATTTTTTCGTAAAGCACTGGTTCATCCCACCACACAGCAATGAAAATTTGCCGGCATTATAATAGTAGACGAGTTATTAAAACGCTGTTTATACCAGTAGGTTGAAACCTTCCTCCGCATTACATGGGATTTGTAGGTGGTGCTGAACGTCTGCCCACCAAACACCTGATCACCGTCTGTAGGGTTAGTGAATTTCAATTTAGCGGTGTTATTTTGAAAGTCAGCTACTACACGAAGACAACTGAACCCCAACGTCGCATATAACCGTTACAGATTATAGGTAACTGGTCCTAGTCACCAATGCAGATATCTAAATATCTATTAAGGTTTCGTAAATCATACCATAGTATCAGTCAAGTATTTTACTTTGGCAACAGAAAAAATTCAATTATTCATCCATTGCCCATCGCTGAGCACATGCAATTTTTTTAATTGTATCCAGGCCATCGACCATTGATCAACGATGCGTTTCATGAAAACCCAAGGATTTGGTCAAATCTTTGTTTTTTTATATTTTTTACTAGTCTGAAAAGACTTAGTAGACTGGATGAAAGCCCCTATCTGGACGTCCAGTTCTCGAATAAACAATAAGGACATCAATGTTTCGTTTTGCTGATGATACTGCAACCTCAGATCAGGAAGTGGTTCAATTTTTGGTCTGAGCTGCAACGAAACGAAAACATAATAGTGTTGACTAATTTAATGTAAGTACACGAACCCCTAAGAAGAGCTCGCTTCAAAATAAATTGCAATCCTGTCATTCATTGATTTAAAACTACTTTATGAAAAATTGCGTTAATTACTCTGCGCGTGCAAGCGCAGAGTTTTACTGTTCAACGTATTTTATCGTCTTATTCCTATTCTTCTTTTTATTCACCTTCTACTTTCTCCCAGATAATCGTGCTTTGTGAACGTAAAAAAGCAAGTAGCTGGTGAACGTAATGAAGCGTGTTAGGAATAAGAAAGGTTCGTTAGCACTGCGCCACTGTAGACCGTGAGCTTGATTGTGTACAATCCTCTGCAAACAGATATACCTTGTTGACTTTTAAGCAGATTACCTAATGAAAAAAATGTATCGTGAAACAGGTGAAGAGAACCACATGTTTTAAAACTAACAGGAACTGTAATTTGAATTAGGCTGTTTGGCTTGCTCAACCATTTCTGCCCTCACTCAACATTCCTTTTTTGCATAACTAAATGAACAGGTAGTGTGAGATGTCACGCTCCTCAGCACCCCCCACCCCCCCTCCCCCACGTCTTTATGTGAAGTTGCGCCGAAATTCGATTTTGAGCACAAAGCCAAAGCTTTCATAGTGAATTAGCATATGCATAATATGTGTAATTCGACTTATGTTTAGAAATTGACCAGTCTATAATTTAAGACAAACTTGCTTAACACCTAAATATTTGAATTTATTTGCGAGTTTGTTTTTGATGATTGCTCGCCCGATTTCATAATAATTGAAAGGATTAGTCACAACAAAGCGCAAATATTAGATTATCAAAACTTAAGATTAAAAAAAAATATTTGAATCGCCGTGCTCGATCAGATCTCTCCCAGTTGTTTACGGCAGTTATAAATTGAGGGCTTATGACATGAACCAGAGTTCATATTTCGATTAATTGCGGCGAATCTCCGATGTTTCATCAAAGATGAGGCATAACCAATTGACACGTGCCGATTTTCAAAATTGCAATAGGGCCCTTATCGATTATTCGTCGTCCTCATACTCAGAAAGTCTGATAGACAGCCATTAACTGTCGTGTAATTAGCCATTGAAAACCCAATGTGGTGGCGAAAGCTTGATGAAAATCCTTGGTGAAAACATAAACAGCGTGTGTACTAGGCAGAAACATTTACATCTACTTGAAATACGACGTGCAAGGCAATTACCCTCGCCAACGTCTGTTACTGGAGCTTAATAGTATGTGTGTAAAAAGCCTAGTCGAAGGTCTCTTGGCACTATTGCCTGTTTTTTATTTTTGTCTTTCATTTTGATTGATGGTTCACAACCAAATCAGTTAGTTTTGTTGTTTGTTTTCGAAGTAATTGGGTTGGGACGCCTGTAACTACTCCATTTGTATGCAAAAATATATGCCCGCTGGACAACGTCATCGTCGTCACGGCNCACTTGCTACTATAAAATTGGTCTCAACATGTTGATTTGGACCACTTGCTACTATAAAATTGGTCTCAACATGTTGATTTGGACCACTTGCTACTATAAAATTGGTCTCAACATGTTCCTACTCAAATGAGATATGGTTCGGAGGTTTGCAAAGAACTGCCTGTTCGTCATTCCTTCTGTCCATGTTTGAAATGACGTACACTAACAAAGCAACTTGTCCTGTGTAGCCCCTGAATTTACCTCTACTTTAACTGAGGAAGAATTTGAGACAAATTTATGACGGAAACAGCTTAAACTACAAGTTTCTGTGACGGAACTAAGACGAGTATAGAGACGCTTTTTAAAAGTATTTACAGACGTAGTCGTTCTCGCCAGAGTAAGTTGCGATATTCAGTGAACTAATAATATACAATTATTATGTTTTTCACCGTTTCGAAATCTCTGCATTTCAAGCACGACAACAAAGATTGTTGAACAGGAAAATGCTTCGACAATTAACTTTTGCGAAATACCGCCAAACAACTGAAGTTTGTTAAAGGGGTTTCGAGATGGCTCACCAAAAAGCCGTAAAGCTGTGGTTGTTTTATATTATTGACTAAAAACAGTTTATTTTTAATCTTGTGAGTTGATTTTTGTTATACATGGCGTTATCAAAATAATATTGTGCAACATGAATTTCAAAATGACGTCACACTAAGCAATATGTACACTCATGTGCAGATACTTCAGTGTAGGTGTGACTTAATTCAAGGAGCAACTTTGAATTTGTTGAACGATCAAACTTCAGGTCTGAGACCTTTCACACCAAAAAAATATAGTTCGTGATTCCAGCATAATAATCATTTAATATGAAATACAGCGAGTAATCGTGATTTTTGAAACTAACGCACCTTTGAGAATTTCATAGAAAATATGACGAACGTCAACATAAAACAGTAAAAGAAAAAATCTAACGACGTATCTCGATCAAAATTTAATTAGATTCGGCGTTTCAGTAAGCCATGTAAATTTTACACTTTTGACAGAAGTGCTCTGTTAAGGCGGTTATAAAGGAATGGCAACCACCACATTTTTGCAGATTTGTAACAGGCAGAGACCAAAGCATGAAATCAAAGATGAATTAAAACTGTATCGAGTTCCCTTTAACACAGCACTCTCTAACTGATGTGACAATTTGCTCGTGACTGTCGCTGTCTTTATTCGATCATAACAGGCACGCACCAATGGTGAAGTATTTCGCGGTGTAGACATTTTAGTAGAAGAAATGAAGTTGTTTTCCAAGGACAACTTCGCAGCACCAAGCAATGAAGGCTGCCTATCTGAGATGTCTTACGAAATAAAAGTCAGTTTGTTGTACATCCATAAAGAAGGGCAATACCAAAAGAAACGATTCTTCATTGACACCAGGTAGGCATTTCGATGCTTGAAGTTTACCAAGCTATTTTCCAATCACAGTGCAAATAAGTCGTTGACTTTTTCTGTTTTCTGTGATTCCCACTTGTACTCTTGCTCCTTGTCATACGTATGCCCCATTTTAACCGACCTTTTAGTATCATTCATCAAGGAGAAGTCTTTGGTACACGCAAAAGGAATTTCCCGTACATTTTGGAGCCGACCGAGTAACAACTACTTGAATTTGTCCTGGAAAAATCAATTTTTAGAGCGGCAAATCTCGGTCGTGTCGTATAGTCTAAGCAGATTTCGTTCCTACCCACAAAATTTGCTTCGTCTGTATATGTTATATGTAAAACCAAGAAAACTTAAACAGATCTATTTTGCAGCGCAAGACGGTCAATTTTTATTAGCTTAAAGTCAAAAGATGCCTAATGTCGAATTTTTGTACATTCACAGAATTAGTACTTTATGAATTCCGTCTTGTATCTTTTCCTAAATTATCAAAAAATCTACGTAATGTTTTCAAGGTTTTACAATATATGCTTGTAAAAATGACTCGTTATAAACATAATTGATCTTGTTTAATGTCTTGTTAATAAATCGATCTCGCCATTTTTTCCCTGTTCTTGGTTCATCCATAGATATCATTTTCAGTGTACTCATAACGTAATTATCAACGCCATTCATTTCTACGTTACAATGCCCAACGTTTCGATTAAAATTTGAATATTTCTTCTAACTGATATTATATTTAATATTTATTTATAACATCCAATTCAAATTTTTATTACGTATGTTCTATTGTTTGTTTGTGTTTGTTATTCTGTAGTAATTTCGCCTTTGAAAATTATACTTCTCAGTGTTACAGTTAAATGAAGTGATTCGCCTTCATGGTAAATGTATTTGTAATATCTAATTGAAACTCTTAAAAAATGTACCCGACCTCTAACGAATATAACAAATTTTCATTTTCGTGATGAAATTGATCTAAAAATAATTCTATGTCAACTGCGAGGTAATTTCACGACTGTCAGTTATTCATTGCTTGAACCAAGCTCTACATATTAGTTTGTCACGGCGTATCATTTTACGCGCCTTGCATAGCATAAAGGAATAAATAACGAACTTACAGCTCTGTGTAATGCCATAAAGTATCTCCAATCCATGCCTAAAATATGGGGGGCTCGAATTTTCCGGTACGTGTACCTTTTATTGAACAAAAACGGAGACTAAAAAACGGGGCACTACATTCAGACATATGAATTATACAATCGCGCCGACTTCCTGTGGACTTTTGTCTCCTTTTCTCGGACTTTTTGTTTCTCTGAGGCGGACCTTTTTGCCCCCCCCCCCTCTGGGTACGCGCATGCAATCTGAGTAAGGAGCAATTAGAGACCAATTTTATAGCGTTAAGTGAACTAAATGAACATTTTGCTTCTCGCACGGAACGCGGATTTATGGCCACTCTAATAAATTTATTAACTTTTTGGCAATATCTGAAATGCTCGACAAGAGGTGACATTATTTGAAATTGCTTTCGAAATTTTCATGCAAAAGACCGGCTTCAAACCCTATTGTACTTTCCTACAGATGAAGACGTTGCTAGACGTAACACTAGAACAGCATTCCTGAAGGCTTCCCACTTCTCCACCAGCCATCAAATGCTTCCTATGGGTGTCATTCTCATTCACATGAAGTATGAAACAAAGAGTAAAGGCTATTATTTCATTCTAGATTACGCGATGACAAAGGTAATGAAGACGTCGTACAGCATGCATTGAAAGTATTTTCCGGTCTACCAACCACACATATTTTGCGAGCTGAAGTAACTAACGTCTGTTTTTGTGATATCGATGTAAATGCGTTGACTCTAACTCTGGAGGTTACCGTTCTCAAAAACCGTAAAGACTATGTAGTATCAAAGAACGTCACTGCTCTTTCATGGGAGAAGATTCCTTCGCGTGATAAAGCTCCTGCCTGCAAGCTTAAAAGCTTTCAATCAAACTCCTTAATGGGGTACGGCTTTTTGGATGGGAAGGGACATAAAAAAATGATCCAAGGGGCTCACGCCGTTACATTGGCATCCAACAACATTAAATCGAGAGGGATGTGCACCACTTTGAAAGCAAGGTAAGGAAAAGACAACCTAATAGGTTATAATCTGCATCCGACATATGCAGCACTCTAAATGACATGTTACCAAGATAGCGCTGGCTGCCTGGAATGAAATAATGAAATACCTATCTGCAACTATGCAAAAACCAGATCAAAGCAGCAGCGGTAGCGGCATCAGCAGCAGCAGCAGTAACAGCGGCGGCAGCAGCGGAGGTAACGGCAACAGTAACAGGCAAACATAACTGTTCTTAAAACTGAAAAGTAACGTATTCGCCCTAATAAGCGCCCATGCCGCTTATAAGCGCCCCTCAAGCGTTTTCAGACTTTGCTAAAATAAGCGTCCAGTCCATGGACGCGATGTAAATGCGAAAAATACCTTACTTACAGTTCTAAAATTCTACAGTAACGTCTTCAATTTATCAATAATATCCGACAGTCCTGAAAAAATCATTGTGCGCGGAATTTGTAGGCCACGCCGCTATGTCGGTATTTAGCCGTGACATAACTTCAAACTTCCACCGAGCTTCAAAAAGAACGCAGACGTTTTGCTGATCTTGCCAGGGATGTGTCTTATTATGGTCTGGCCTTTCAGAACAGACACAGCTTACTGTCAAAGGGATTGTATTTTATCTTTCCCGTACAGATCTTCTCCCTCAACAGGAATCCAAATCTCCTTGTATACGCGAAAACCGCGAATCGAAGACTAATAAAAACTTAACCTTTGTTAAAAGCACGTGGCCAGGAAGCGGGCGCTACATACAAGTACCTGCCATCGAAGATTAGTCTTCGGGAACTATCTATTTATGAAACGGGTAGCATAGCATAGGCAAGAAATAAATACTGGCACTTATTTCCGAAAATTTTAAATACCGTAAAAACATTTGCGTTATTTTTAAGAGGAATTATTAAATTAATCGTAATTGGTGTTTTTAAAGGAGAATGCCACCCGATTTAATTAAGTCTTTTTTATTGTTTTAATCGGTCTATTTCCACATCGCCTATTATACGGTCGACCTCACCTTGCCGAGAGGTGTCGCGTTAACCTGTGAGGAAGGTGAGAAACGACGCAGCGACGTCAGTGGTTCGTCTTCAGAGTGAATGCCGGTATATTGCGGTGCATCGTTCCCCCTTGTCCGAACAATGAAGCCGGGTATATCGTTTTTTCGACTTCGTCGAGAGCCCGAAATGCTTAGGAAGGGGCTCGCGGTAGTGAAGAATGAAAGGTACGCTGTAAATAGCAAGAATAAGGCCTTGAAACATCTCCCTGTCCGTGGCCGGCATTTCGTCGACAGTGATTTCTCTGACGAATTCCGGCTTACCAAAGAACTATACTTACGTTCCGTTGCCTGTGCATGATCACGGCGCCTCTCTAGTATTTCTTGGTCAGTGTATTCCGGGTCGAACTGATAGCCTGTGAAACCTAACGGTCCGATCCGTGAAGTCTTCGTCGGATGAGCTCTTGACTAAGTCGGGATAAGCGCCGCCGGGGCGAGTTGCCATGTAGACGTTTTTTATCCTGCGTTCTGTTTCAAAATGAATTATTCTCATCCTAACCAATGCTTATGTGAAAGTGAAACAAAGTCTGTCTCATTAGATACAATTTGTAATGCCTTCGAGTGCTTGTGAGTACAAATGTTTTGAGAAGCCAGCAATGAATAAAACACACTTATCAGCTTTTGATGCCGCAACAAAGGTACGTGTATTTGACCAGGCACCGAAGCCGTGTGAGCGCATGCTAATTCAGTGTTTGCTGACAGAAAGCTGCTGTGAAACAATTACTCTATTATATATACTATGGTCACGTGTTAGGGGAATCTTTATTTTGAAATACAAATACAAATACATTTAATGATTATTTAAATCGTTGTTACTGTACAACCTTTGCCCTGACTGTCTGTGGACGGGGAACCCGACTTCGCGGCCCCCGACTTCGTGGCTAATTCACATAAATAATTACGTGCACATTATTTCTTTGGCTCACTATTATAGTCTTTTCGTGACTGGGGATTTAGTTTCCAACTCAAGCTGGTTTATGTTCGTGCCAGTCCCGGCGGCCGCGACGGGCCTGATCGGGTTCCGAGCCACTGGCCGGGATAACAAGCGTTTTGTGTGTTTAGAACTCCCAAGTATAAACAACACAGATCTAGGCCCTGCTGTCTCTATTTCACGGAAGACTACTTCGAATTTATCTCCGAACAGAAAACCCCAACTCCTGCTACGTACCTTGGTAAATTGGTCTAAATGCGCCTTCGTAACAGT
Organism: Phoronis australis; assembly: GCA_002633005.1. NCBI lineage: Eukaryota > Metazoa > Phoronida > Phoronidae > Phoronis > Phoronis australis. The sequence continues at coordinate 497,928 of NMRA01000166.1, forward strand.
GATTAAGTTGGCAATAAACAGAGTGCGTTTTCTATTCAAAAGACCATTGTTGGCTAAAGCATTCTTGGGTTATTCTCTGTGGTTCAACGTGTTTATTTTGGATTTCTTATTGCTGACAATGCTATGAGGAACTTTAAGAAGTATCCACCGATATAATTGTGCGCGCTGCTACGTTAAAGAATTATTAGACTTCATACACGCCACATGTCAGTCACATCACATGACCTAGAGTTAAGTGTGAAAAGATCTCGGTCCAGAGCGTCTGCACGGTCAAAAGAAAGTCCCGGATTCGAGCCCTTGTTTTCAAACTTAACCCCAGGTAACCTGATGTGACCGACATATATCGTCTAAACTAATAACTCTTAGGTATCCATTGAAGGTTTAGTGGACTTGATAGAGAGGAGAGAATATGTCCCTGCTGTGACAGTGGGAAAGTGGAAGCAGAATTACACTTTCTTCTCGAATGTAATTTATCAATATTCTGATCTACGTGTGCTGTTCTTACCAAGATACGATAAGGTGGACGAGATAGTGTTCAGAATCTTTTTACAGACTCATGATTTAACTGTCCTGTGAAAAGTTGCTAGATATTTAATTCATGCGGAGAAACATCGAAATGAATTCCTTGATATGAATTAATTTAGATTTGAAAAATCTTGTACTCTCTATGTATTATATATTTGTATTGTGAGTCGGAGGCCTGTTACTTGAAATAAATCTAATAATAGAGAAGTTCAAATTTTTAACGGTAAAATATTACGCACTGCTCGACAAACTGTTTATCTCGTTGCCCATCATAAACACCATGCTATCATGCTTACGAAACATGCTTACAAAAACGGATGTAGGGAATAGAAACGAACCTATGGCCGCGCCTTTAAACTCCAACAGTAATTCCTAAACCCCAGTTTCTGATCAACATACACCAAACCTGTGGTACAAATTCTAAAACCCGGGCCCTCAAATTCCACACACCCGCCGACAATGCTCCATGCACGGTGATCTGACTCGGAACCAGCCCGACTAAGGAATTTTGTCCCTGGTACGAACTGGAGTTTGGTCACCGGGTATGAAGCGTTTTCCACAAACGAGTAGAAAATGCTTCATGTACCCACAGACTATAAAAATAATTACCCAGAAACTAGACGACTCCGTATGCCAAGAATTGTACCATAACACTTCGCCTACCTCAAAATCCAACTGCTGCATGGTGGTTGGGCGATTGCCACAATTTTGTTGCACATCCGGCAGAATTAACGAGGAACATAATATGCCAACATTATACCAGCGTTTTTGGTTGTAAAAGCCACATTTCTTGTCCCATTTTCAAAATTTAAAAACCTAATCACGTGTACTTTTCACGAATTGTTCAAATATGTTATTTAAAAAGTTTCAGTACAAAATTTTAAAAATACTATTGTCGCCCACAGTGTGCCAATGATGGATCTGATTATCTAGAGAACGATAACATTGGCAGCTTGAGATTATGTAATTAACTAAAATAGCATGGCGTCTTTGATCAATGCTGGCAGATGTGAAAGTACGGAAACCGGTGGAGTTGCACAATCTCGGCTGTGAAGGTGTCAACGTAAGATTCTTTTCATGGATCTATTCTGGTTCTTGCTTGGTCATAGAAAAGACGTCAAATAACTTAACAAGTCTGGTCGTCCAACTAAAGACATGCAGATTGGTTGATCCTATGGTCATAACAATTGTCTTTTACTTTTAAGTTCACGTTGATATCCGCTTGGTACCTACAGCACATTTATAGTATCACTATCTGCGACTGCGTAACTGCACAGATGCGAGACAATCAAGTGAAGAGACTTTCGAAATAAAATCAATGCAGTCATGGAGGAACTTGGTTGCTCGCTGGCGGCTGGAACGAACTTGCCTATACCCAATGACCAAACACCAATTCCAGTGACACGATTCCTTAACGCACTTGGTCCTCGAGACTGAACTTTTGTCATCGCGTATGGAGCACTTACGGCGCATGGGGGATGGGGAGGGAGGCCTAAAATTGACCTTCTGCCAGTGCATACACGAAAGCGCACACTGCACAAAGTTATTAAAACTGTGTTTCACCCATTCCGTTGATGTTAAATTCGTAAACGAAGCTCTTTGGGGTTTACAATATCACCACCTTTGCCCGGTTTCGACTTATTGCCGAATACGCCGGCAACTCAAGTCACGTGCAATTTCGAACCAGGGGCGAATCCAGGATTTTTTAAAAGGGGAGGGGGACGGATCAATGACTTTTACAAAGGGGGTTCAATTCAACAATTTGAAAATTCTAGATTTGATATCACTAAAATCAAGGGAAAAGGGGTCCGGACCCCCTTTATCCCGCTGGATCCGCCTATGCGTATATCGTCATAGTCGAAGCGTTTCCTTGAGTCTATGATGGTTTAAATGGTCGTATTGGTAACAAAAGGAGAATTCTTCCATGGTAACGAATATTACGAGACCGATGTTACGAGCAAAATACCTAATTCGATTTCCATTTTAGCCACCTAAACTGAACGAAATGCAGCTTTAAGACCTCTCTTGTCAGCGCAAAGTCCTACCAGTAGCTTCTGTCACTCAACACGGTCTGTTCTTTTTCTTGCAGCCTCTCGATAAGAGGACTAAACGGAATCTACCACTCAATGAAGCGGGAGTATTACGTACCGCCAAACTGCCTTGTTCCACGGCGGTTTCAAAGTTATGTGGCTGCCACTTTCGATAGAAGAGTCAAACGTGAAGTAGTTGGCACCTGGTGGGCAACCATATATGACGGAATCGGTTACTTCAAAGGTCGCAGCAATGGTTTTAATAAAGTGGACGTGGACTTGTCAACTATTTCACCATAAATGAAGAGAAATGTTAGAAATCAGATTTCGCTGAATTCCAATAGCTTTCGGCGACACAAATAAATTTAAGTACATGAAAGCCGAGTTTGGGTTAATGTAATGTTTCAGTCTTAACTTTTTTACTTTTGAGTTTACTTAAAATGATACTAAACCCTGTGTTGAGGATTTAAATCAATCATCGCTCTGTCACCTGCTGATGTAGCCATTGGTATCAATATTGAAATCAGCTAATTGACTCATACTTCCTACGTCACAGAATGGATATTATGGTTCTTAGTGGGTGGTCTTACCCCACAGCTGCCGTGCAATTCGCTATAAGCGTACTGTAAGTCACGCTTGCCCGTTTAGCAGTCTTTGAAAGGATCGAGTTTTCAAATTTTCCTACAGAGCATTGTTTTGTTTCAGAGAATTCGATGGAAACGCCAATTTGGGCTTGGTATACTTTTAATGTTATCTTATGTTACAGTATTGTCGAAGAGTACAGTTGGACTGACCTTCTTAATACCAAGTTTACGTCTCGTCCGTTTCCGAACTTTTGGTGGGAATGTCTCAAATAGTGCAAACCACTAAGCAGAATTTTTCGGAAATCATACGTTCCGGTTATAATTCAGCTCAAACACCTGTGCTGCGTTCTGTAGACGCAAGAATCCCGCGAGTAAGGCTAGCGAGGACATCGTGCTTCGCTTATAATGCAAGGTGATATCACGCGCTCATCCGGGATCTTGCGTTTTCGCGGAAGATTCTCACGTCAACGTAACAATGCTCTGGCTAGCTTCGTACGAAAAGATTCAAAACATGTCATTTTCTTCACCGCTGATTTCAAGATGATGTTTACAAATATGGCATCTGATTTGAGATTGTCAAGGTGTAAAGATCTCACTGCAGAAATTTACTTGATTACCTAAATTTAATTGCCTTTAATCAACACAATAGAAACACCCGTTGAATATATTGAATCAGATACAGCAAGATACTCTATTGCACTTTAAAATCACAGTGACCTTTCAAAAAACTGGTGACACACGTGGTCGATAGGCAATCAAAATTGTTTTTGCTCCTAGCGAAGTTGGCACAAGGGAAGTCACGAGATCGCTTAAAAATCACGTAGCAATGGAAATGCGTACCTGGAATGCATTTTTATAATGCGTATGTAACTTGTAATTGCACAAGTCAAAATATTGCTATTTTTGGCATGTTGGCCTTATTTTCATCACTATCAAATTACGCTTCTGAAAAGCGTTGCTATCGTTTCTCAGTTTACATAGCAAACTATACATGCCCTCCATGACATCTGCTTACGCCTATAAAGAAGACTGGCGGAGAAATTTGACTAAACCGCTTGTGGCAAAATATTAGGGGAAACAATTTGACCTCAACTATCGAATGCCTACAAAGCGGTTGGGTGGCATTGAGCGGCCAAATTTACTCAAAATAAATGCATTGTTTCTCACGCCGGGTGGACTCGGGGGAACTATACAGATAGCCTATGATACTATTGATTTTGTGCTTTTTAGTATTTATCGAATATGCAAACAAGTAAATATTTATTTATTTATTTATTATTGTGATATTTAAAATGAGGGCGGCCTCTTCAGTGATAGCACTGCTTTCCAAGAGGGCCCTCAATACAAGATATTACATCAGCAATAATAAAACACCTAAATATCTGGTGTGTGTAATAATCAAATTCACACCACCGTCATGCACACATACTGCATATGCTACCTAATTAAAACGCCGTTTGTTTCCAAATATTTTGTTTTAATTTTTCGTGAAAGCATGCTTTAGTTTTTCCAAATAGTTGTTAATTCAAGTTTGAAGACTGCAATAGACCTATCGCAAGCTCGACCCCCTACGAAAAGTCACGTGGGGCAAGACAAACAAACAAGATGTTGGAGGCAAGTACACTCACCTGTCGCTGAACGACGTTCCTGGTGGAATTGATGAGTGTTTTTCGGACTATCCGACAACGCTTCGACCACGACATCAGGATTTTCATCAGAAAGTCGTACACTCATGATATGAGAATTTGTAAAGGCGACGAGGATGAAAAGATAACTGTTTTTGAAATCTGAGCAGCGAACATCGGAAGGACCTCACACGATTCTCCAATACCAGACAAATGACAAGGCCACTGATGCGATATGTTCATGTTAAGCTGGGTACGTACCTTAAAATCGTAATTATCTATACGATGTCATAGATTTCTGGATATTTTGAACAAAATTAGGTCAGTGAAGATTTGCCGTCTACTAAATTCCTCCAAATGAAAAGTAGGTCACAAGATGGGATTCCCTGAGTGAAGTAGGTCAAGTCGAAAGCACTCAAGCTTTTCTAATCTTGGAGCGAAATATATCGACTAAAAAAACTCAGTTTCAGAGATCGGGTGCACATTTACGTAGTCCTAAACAATCAGTTAGCTCTGGTAGGTCTAGGGCTGTGCCCAAGTCAAATCAGTGCAATTGATTGTAATTGTTTACCAGAGTGTGATGTCAGTAACTGAAAATAACTATTTACATATTGTTCCTAGAAGGCTGAACTCAGTGTGAGAGGTCTCCCCATTAAACAGTTAAACTTGGACATGGTCTCTTAGAAATTGCTAACTGTGTACACTATGCAATCGAGAAGTCAAAACCAAGAAATTGCTGTATCAAACCAAAATCGAGGATAGTGCCAACCTGCACCTCCCCATGAAATCCACTAAATTCTGACTATAATGTCCAATGCTGTTGTTTTTCAACATTCAAAAAATATATTTAGTCAGTACACACGCCATAGCAACTGACATCGTTTCACCACTCCTGTAGCACAATTTCTTGAACTATAGACTAAAGTAAGTGTTACCCGACAACCTGTTGTTGGTCGGGTAAAGTAGCGGCTTGGGAACGCAGACGAAGTGTGTTAAGAATGGCTGCGTTCTGATTGGTCAGTTAATCCGTCAGTCAAAATCCTGGTGATTGGTTGAATGATTGGTTGTGCATCAGTGGGAAAACCATTTTCCGTTTCGCCAGACTAATGGCTGGAGAGTTCATATCTCCTATTGTCCTCGATTAGTCATGAAAACGAGGACTGGGTTACAAGTAGCCGCGAAGTGTCCCAGCGAACTTTGTCCAAGAAGCCATTCGTGACAAACTCACTTTCGATGATGACTGTAAAGGATTACTATGTAGGAGCTACACTCACGTTAGAAAAGCCATAAACATTATTTCGCTAAGAGGAACAACTAGACAATAACAGGCTCAGTCTAAAGCAGCGACAATAGACAGGGTCAAAATGCCCAAACAACCAGTCCGGCAACAAGCACGCCAACAAAACCAACAACAAGAACAGCCACGAACTGAAGACAACAACATCATGCCACTACCAAAACAATGCAGCTTTTGTAGGCAAAAACATGTCTTAGGTAAGAAACATTGCACTGCAGCAAGTTTTAAATGTGGAAAATGCCAGAGAGGAGACCGGTACAAGTTAAAGCACTGAACTATTCAATGAACTATATCAACAAGCCGAAGCACACGGCAACAATCGATATTGCCGCGATGATGCAAATAAGTACATATATACGAGATGTGTAGGTTATACTACTAACATAGAGAATCCTACACTCATCTCAGGTTGATAACATGGGCAAAATTTCTTGAAATATTCGTCAAAATCCCGGAGTTTGAGAGAGGGAGTTTGACGAAATTTCCAAAAGGTTTTCCCAGTCATAAAACCCGAGACGAGATTTTTCTCACATGAACCGTAAAACGATCTTTTTGCCGAAAAACTCAACGTGTCTTAAACTTAACAGTTAGCTTAACTTAACAGTTGTAAATTGCATTTAGCTTTCGGAACAAATATTCAAGTTAGAATTTAAAAAATATTCTTTGAAGTTGTAATATTAAAACTTAACACACGTTTATAAATAACACAGTGAGCAGGGCTTAACCGCGCGTGAGCTCTGATTAGATGTTGACAGAGCCCAGCTAGGCAATCTCACTGCGTGGTTTCTTGAGTTGGGGTTCTTCTCCGTTTGAATGAACGTGGATATGGAATTTGCAGAAGATGGTCCTTTTAAGAAATTGTTTGCATGTTCTTCCGACTGAGAGCACGTGACGGTACATGATTTTGTATGTTATATTGAAGCGTGCCGGATTGTTCGCGGTGGAGTTTGAAAATATTAGAAAAATTGCGGTACTGAGCAGTGCTGTAGTGGTAAAATTAGAGGTAACTAGGCGCCCAGTGCCCACTGTATCACCTTGGGGGCCAACCACACATATAGGAAGGCAAAGGTCTGCGTGCATTCCAAGCATTCTCTGACGGGTGGGGGGAAGCACAATTTTCAAGGAAAATAGGCGGTAATTTCCAGAAACCATACGTTGGCGGCGATTTTTAGTCGCCTGTGGGTGTGTCCTCGGGACCTTCGGTATCCGTCCGCCTGTGGTATGGCAAATTGTCACGTTATCTTAAAATATCATATGAAATCTAAATTTTCATTACTCGGTGAACATATGTTACTTCGTACGCTCCAAAGACTAATTACACACAAACACGATGTTACACACAAACACCACTGAGCCCCAAACACTATGTACCCGGTACAATGTACAATGCACTCATATAAAATGCACAAACTTGAAGTACGATTTTCTTGCAGGCAGCTGTTCTTAGTTAGTCTTAGTTGTTAAAACACCAGGTCAGTGACCACTCCAAAAATAGAGTACTTTATGTAATAGTTACAGAATCCTCCACAAACGTTTTTGTCATCAGTCTCGTTCTTTTCCAAGTTACCTGATCTGGACTGAGAACTATCAGCAGTTCCGTGTTGTCCAATCATCCACGTTTCGGCATCAGGTTGTGGGTCGAACATGGTAAGCGGGGGACTATTGACCTTGCCATTAACAGCGAGCTGGCGGCAGTTTCTAATAGCAAACAAGAGAGTTCGTCTACTATTATCCGATTCACTTCGCTGAATCCTCGTTCACATTCACTCTACTGCAAGGAAGAGTATTAATGCAGGGGTCCAGTTGTCGCAGAGCACTTTTTAGGCTGTCTACTCTAACCGTCACCTCAATTCCTCTGATTGCCACTGTGGCAACCAGCCCAATGCATATCGCAACTGACTTCGTGCTCGCCATGTTTAGTGATCCAAGATGCCAAGAATAGAGCAAAATGGCTGCTCATCGTTGTTAAGTCAATGCCACTGCATGTTCACAAAACTTTTTGAATAAATTGTCCAGGACGCACACTGTATGGTCAGCGCGCCGGAATATTCGGCAACAATGCTGTCGTCAGCGAAACAGTGCATCGATACCGTAGAAATCTTAATGGTGTCTATAATAATCGATACCATAACCTATCGTACCAAGTCCACTGACGCCCCGGTGTACCGTCACTTTTCTGTGCGTAGGCGCTGCATTAAAGGCGAAGGCAACCCTTTTTCATGTCACTTTTAGCAAAAATAAGGTTCATTGATTATCCCATACACATTTTTCACTTAATTACAGCTTTTCGTAATTTGATTAATTTCTCGTCCGCTACTCCGGAAGTGACGTTTTGGGAGGCAAGAGTTTCGCGCCAATTCCTTTTCATTATAGTCTGATTGTGAGAGCTGTCGAGTCAGTCACTGTTCTACCTCGTTTGTGATAAGTTCGGTCGTCGTTTGCTTTTGTTTACAAGTCAGTCAACATGCCACGCTGTTGCTGCGTGCCGGGATGTACTCATTCTCGTCTCACACGCGCTTTGGGTACCTTGCGTCGCTTTCCGAAGGATGACACACTTCGCCGTACTTGGCTAGCTCGTTCATGTGAAGAACGTAGCGCTACCCGTCCACGCAACGTACAAAGCAATGGAGGGTTACCGAGTGTGTGGCAAGCATTTTCTGCCATCAGATTATGACAGATATGTACGCTGAATTGATGAAGGTCCCTGAGAAACAACGCCTGAAGAAGGGTACCATACTGTCGCTGTTGATTCCCGGCAGTGCCCCGTCGCCAACCCCGAGAAGTGCGTTTTTAAAGCGAGAAGCCTCGCGAGCTGTGGCCACTATATACAGTGACTGGAGGCACTTCATCTACTGTTACCGGGGCTTCCGAACGTACCTCATTGCGTGCAATTCCAGGAACTAGCAGTGATTCGCACTGTGCTGTTGTCTCTAGCCCAGAGCCTGTAAGCAGCCCTGCAGCGATGTTGAGCAGTGGGAGTGAATACAGGCCCAGTTCGACACCCAGTGAAGAGGACAGTTCGTCATCCAGTGAACAGATCGGTGAGCCTAAGTTTATTGTGGACTTGTATTGGAGTTATTTGGAAGGTGCCAGGTGTGTGGCACGGGAGTCACACGGCGGGATTTAAGCAGTTTGGGTGCTCAGATCACCCTCCAGTGGGAGTGTGTCGCAGGACACTCGGGATAGTTCTTCCTCTGTACGTGAGACGAAAATGAGTACACCCCAGTACGCAGCAACAGCGTGGCATGTTTACTGACTCGTAAGCAAAAGCAAACGACGACCGAACTCATCCCAACCGAGGTAGAACAATGACTGACTCGACTACTCTCACAGTCTGACTATAAAAAGAAATTGGCGCGAAATTCTTGCCTCCCAAAACGTCACTTCCTCAGTAGACGACGAGTAATTAATTAAATTACGAAAAGCAGTAAATAAATGAAAAATATGTCTAGGATAATCAACGAACCTTATTTTTTCTAAAAATGACATGAAAAAGGTGGCCTTCGCCTTTAATATGTAAAAACGTGGTTGGCGCTGCGTCTACGCCGCATTATAACGTTCGGTACCTTACGGTGCTTAGGCGCTATGTTTAAATGCCAAAAGGTGTTTGACTGCGCCCACGTCCCACTACAGCACTGGTGCTGAGAGTGATTAAGTGCAGATTGAGGATAGAGTAATTGTTCACTGATTGGATGTTCTCATATCCGGTAATCTGTATAATTTGGTCTGCTGAAATGCTGCGGTCCGCCAACGTTTGAACGGATGTTAAAGCTGAGTGGTTTGTCAACTTTTTGGTCCGGAATTACAATTGCGATACCCGATTTGTCAATCATGATCATAATCTTGTCGCCTTCACGGAATTCCGGTGTAGCATTAAATAACGACCCGTGGAAAAATGACCCCGGGTACTTTTTCAACATTAAACATGACCCGGGTCCTGTGCATCGTTCGTGATTTTTAGCGTACAAAGATTCTACTCTCACGCATGATGTTCTTGTCTCACGGATCTGAAGTTATCCCAATCTAGCACCAGGCACTTTTCTCCGTTCTTTTATATCCTCATGCCGTGGAATTATATGCTAGCAAAGAGATCAGCCACGATCTCAAACATTATTTCAAACCGTTCCTTTCCCTCCCCGCACTTCCCTTACACCGCGCGCCGCTCAGCCGAGACATTTAAAATTCTTCTCTCACGCACGCTTGACACTCCCATGGATTCAAATTCCTCTATCCAGCTGCAGGGCAGCACGACAGTTATCGCTTCTCAGTCACGGACATAATTTTCTTTGCTCGCGAACAGACCAGCCCAGCTCCCACACATCATATTCATGGCCCACACGCCGTTACTTTCTCTGCTTCATTAATTGCATAATGAAATAGGCCTACTGAAAAGTCAAGGCACATTCCTTTTCCGCGCTCCACTCAGGCGAGTATAAAATTCTTCACTCACACACTTTATTCCCCTTTCAAACACCCCCCTAGCTGACACCTCCTCGGTGCTCCCTAGGCCTTGGTCGACAAAGGCTGCTCGAACCCGCCCCACTTGGCGCACCCCAGTAGTTGACACCTCCTTGGCGCCCCCTCCCCCGGTCGAAATTGGCTCTCATTCTTGTCCCCATCCCTGTTGAAACCTCCTTGGCAGGTGGCTGTATAATTCGGCCCCCAGATTAACACTCGCCACCTTTCCCCCGGTAGTCCCCGGCTTAATATTCGTCTAATTGCCACTTGACCCCGATCACCACTCGGTGGTTTTATTGGCTTTGAAAGTCAACTCATGCCAGTAGCCCCTCCCCCTCGGAGGTCACCCCCCAGACTCCGCGTATCGAACATTGTTGAAAGATCCCCTGCTGCGAGTATCATGTCTTCTTGTCCTAACCCCATCATTGCGGAAGAACCGTTGAATAACAAGGACAAGTTTTCACGGACGTGGTGTCATTTTCACCGGGTTGAAAATTCTTCACATTAAATTTGGACCCCGTGAAAAAACTACCCGAGGTCATTTTTTAATAGTGGAATAATGACTCATGGGTCATTTTTACAGGGTCATTATTTAATGCTACTTCGGCATTGTTTGGTTGTTGGTATTAGTGTTTTGCAGGCTTTAAAATGTAAAGCGTGTGGATTTCTACTTTGTACTACTTCGTGATTCGCGCGTGTAATATCAAAAAATTACGTACTCGGTGTTTTTAACCAGTCGGTGTCGTAATTCATTCCAGGTCATGTGAGAAACAGGAATACTACTGCAATATCCTCTCGAATTCATTTCATCTGGGAATGACCCAACGAGACTGAAATTTAGTTCGGACATTCCCTAATGAAATGAGTTCTCGATAGGATGTGGCAGTAATATAATGTATGTGAGATAAGCTATAATCATTGTTGTAAACGGAGTTAAATACCACGTCATAGCTGTTGTAAGCGAGTTATACAACATGTCATGGTTGTTGTCCACTCTGTAAGCTTTTATGCAACAAAAAACTTAGAAAATACATATACTATATTTTGACCTCACAACTACTTTAGGATTCACAAAGCTAAACACTTACGAAATGTTAAAATTAGTCAGGGTTCATCAGGGCCTTTTTACTCAACGTGAACCCGAAATCCCGAGTTTTTACTCTATTTTTTAGTTTGAATCAGGGGGTCATCACATGGGCGGATCCAGGATTTTGAGTTGGGAGGGGGCAGGGCACAGCAATAACCAGAATCCAGAATTTCGCCACCTTGCGCGCGCCCAGCCTAAATGTAGGGATGCAGGAGTCTCGAATTTTTGGGTTTGTGAACCTTATTACTAAAAAAAAACGGAAAACGGGGTTTGTTCAAGGCCTATGCATTGCGCATTCGCCCCCGAGCCCCCCTGGGTGAGCGCATATGCTAGTCAGCAATTAGCACCCAGAACTGCCAAATGGTATCTGGGAGAATTTTAGGAGGGCCATGGCCCCCTTGGCCCCCCAAATCCGCCACTGTATCAAACGCGAACTTGGAATAGAAACTCAAATCTAATCATAGCAAAAATCTTCATTCATTTTATGAATTCATGTATTTCAAGACCAACATGTCTTTTATTATACAAGGCGGTCTGAACGTTCTTTATTCATTTTAACAACATGTTAAAGACAAGTTTAGTGCATGGAGAATTCACATTGCTGCAATACTGCCAAAACTGTGGCTCCCCTCCCCATTACAACGTCCTAGATCCGACAGCATTGGCGACAACCATCAGAGTTTACTAGCGGCAGACATTGTGTCAGCACTGTGTCTGAAGTTTCTTTCCAGAAAGGATAAAATTCGTCGCCAGCAGCTCACTTGAGCTTTATTATGTAAGTGAGGAACTCCTCCGTAGAACATAAGGTAACCTGAAAGATTAAGAGGACATTTCATGACACATGGGCGTAAAAGTTGGGAATAGGTGGCGTGGCTTATAGGGGGCGGCACCCTGGATGTCAAATCTTACTGAACTATCCAGACTCTACAATGTGCACTGTGGTCTAATCAACCCCGTCATCCTTCCGAGTCCGCCACCACCCTCCCCCTGTTCATCCAGTAAATCCAAAAGGCCACCTCAACGAGGCATGTTAGTTAATTTCTAGCTCCACGTTTCTACATTTTACCCAGACAAATCATAATTCATCGGGGTCGACACACCCCAACCCTTCCTAAGTAATATGCACCAGTTTACGCCTCTGCGATTACATGTAAAAGCCTCAAATAACGCTAGAGATTCCTATTATGTTCCCTAAATCTTCTGAGCATCCGTGAACTTTGTTTACTCACTATAAGCAGCTTACAATAGAAGGCACTTGTGTTATATGGTCTTGCAACGCCATGATCTTGTCAACTCCCTCCCTCAGTTTCATAACATTTGGCGTCTGCAAGTTTGGCTGGACATTTTGAATTTACTCTAAGTTTGGTGGCAACGAATTGCATTTATTAATTTTAACATGATTTTGAAAGTAAAAATGCAATTTGTTGCCCCCTTGACCTGTTTTTCTTGCAGCCGAAGCCGTCCTTAAACACTCTAACACTTCCTGGTGGCAAAGCATGTTTTGGCTGGAAATTCAGGTAACCCTCAGATTTTTCGGGTAAGCAAAAATGGTCTGGTCGACACCCATTGTCTACCCAATTTTCGGAATCTGGAGCATTTTGGCATTCTGAGTGAACTGTCTGCTGTTGCCTAGTAGTCGCATGCGAGCCATGATTTGTATTGAAAACTACCAAATATGTGCATTTTTGCTCCATTTTCGGCATGGCCAGCTAGGTTTGCGGAGGCCATAAAAGCCAAAGAAAAGAACTTAATGCTAAATGTAGTTTTTAGACTGTAGGCAAGCCTTATGCATATTCAGTACCTGCATATGTTTCATATTTTGTGATTTTGTTGTAGAAAAAATAAACTGCTTTCTATCAGTTTAACATAAGGCAAAACGAGGGAACACTGCTGAGTTCCACCTATCCTCTGACGACACAAACGAAAACCACATGAACCAATACAGAGTATAAACTGATGAGGTGATCACTCTAGAAACATAACATGACCAGAGCAAATGGTAACCAGTGCTACCGATGTGGCGAACCACTCATTCACAACAGCATCTACCGCCTCACTCATAACAGCATCTACCGCCCAACAAACCGCGACCAAAAAAGATTTACAAAGCTTCATACGACTCATCTGAAGACGATGAACATTATGAGACATTTTGTATGGACAGCATAAAACAAGCAGAAGCACAGTAGCGCCAAATAACCCTCGACCGCACCTCGTAGAAATCCGAACAACCCTCAATCTCAATGGCTGTGATGTCAGCGTCAACATCAACATCGAGTGAAGAAATGCAATGCCATGTCCTTTTCAAGGATGAGATCCATACCAGAACCGAAGCAGTACCGAGAGGCTTCTGAGGCACCTCCATAGACACAACAACATTGCAACGTCTTCACCCTTCAAGCATCACAGAACAAATCATATTTCAGGAAATTGACCACAATAGAACAGACTCCTCTCCTTGGAATAGATGAGTGTCTCAAGATACAGCGGAACCAAAATTAGAGGCTTTGCATGAAAAGGGACCCGTTTATTTTCATATTTAAAAGATTTCAACGTAAAGCTTTTTCTTGTTATGTAATAAAGCTAAAAATTTGACTTGGTAATCAAAATTTGCAAAAGAAACGGCAATCTGGGTTTGCAAAAATCCACAAACGGGCTGAAGATTTAGGTAACTAGTTAAGTACTTCCTATCTAGGACTGTTCTATGCGGCAACGGGCCACCGACTGATCCGCGGTGATACTGGCAATATAGGTGTACAAAAGCGTCGTGCTAATACTAAAACGACTTACCTAGGTTGGTTTGAAACACGTTACTTGCCAACGGCGCATATGGCGGCTCTAGAAGATGTCCGGCTCCAGGATAGAGCGCCGCTTCGAAACTGGGAGGGTCTCGCAACTTCTTCAACCGTTCGGTCAGTTGAAAGTGATTGACGGTGTCAATTATCCGGTCGTCGCCGCTCTGAATCAGCAGAAAGTTCGCCGTAGCCTCCTCAACCTTCAACATGTAATGTTAGTAGTTAATTGGCCAAGTATCCCCTGGCCTACAAAGACGTCTTTGGTCGGAGAACGATAAAGGTAAAAATAGACAAGTAGCGCAAATCAGTGTGTGCGGTTAAATGTTTATAGTTGTCTCTGCATCTTGAAACTGTGACATCCGGAATAGCCATTGCTTTATCAAAACCTTTTGGTATAGTTTATGCTTAGACAACAAGTTGCGCCCCTTTAGATTTCCAAGTTGGGACAGCATTTTCCAGTTCACAAAAAATCAAATTTAACTTGACAATACTGAAGAACACAGTTCCAAAAGGTAACCTTTTAAAAGCTAGTGAATGATTCGCTAAATACATGCAATATAAGGTATGTGTTAGTACCAGTGATTATTATACAAAGATTCGTGATGTTTTGAAAGTATTTAAAAGAGAGAACGAAAGAAAGAGAAGCCCAAGTTCAAATGCATTTGCATACCACGAATCAAGATAACACATGTACAAACATTGTATACGTTGCAACATTCCTCCAATATAGCAAAGAGGATCCTTTCCTGGACGTCGTTTAGGAACAAGTGTAGCATATTGAAATTTTAAAACCTGTAGGTTGCGATGTCCCGCAGACTAGTTCATACTTCTTTTATGATTTCGAGTAATATTGTTAGAAAACTCTGCATTTCTAGCAAGACAACAGACATGGAGAAACTTTCAGCGAAATCCACAGAGTTTTCGAGAACTTGTGTTCCTACTTTCAAATCAAATCGATTTGCCGAAGCCAAAAAAGACGATTTTAAGTTAGGACATGTATTAATCTCAAGGTCTTTGGTTAATTATTTTCGGCGAAAACTTGTTTTCGGTAGTAACCTATGCACCCCTTAGCTGCGTTCAGTATTTCAACATTCATGCGCAATGTCAACTGAATTTCCAACATATTAAGTGGGTCAAGCTGGTGCATTGTGGTCCACTTGAAGTAAGTCAATAGTTCATTGTGATACACATCACGCCGAGAGACTGATATGAAACTCAAGTACGAAATGAGTAACTGAAATCGAGTCGGTGATTAAAGCTCTTCGTGACCATGAGATCGAAACAGCGAAGTCAAATTACCTATCAAATTACGGGAATTGGGTGAAGATTTATCGCTGTTAATGCAGGAGCATTAGTCTAATTGTTTAGGATCTTTATGTCCACTAGAGGCGTTGTATGTACACCTTAGGGCGTTTCCTGAGTGCATTGTAATTGCTGTCTACCCCCGCTCCTAGGTAATTGTTTATTGGCTAAATAGATGCTACCATTGTAATATAACCAATCACAGTGCAGTTTTGATGGTTTTTAGCCTCAGCAGTCATTTACAGCGCTCATTTTGCTCAACTGGTAAAAACTGTCCCGACAGGGCAGTATAAAGATAACCAAACTGTCGTGACAACCATGTACCGGAGCACCAAGGGTTCGGGCTCTGCGCTACTGGTAACTGTTCCGAAGGGGCGACGGGGCAGTATAAAGACAACCAAATTTCGTGACAACCTGCTACCGGAGCACTAAGGGTTCGGGCCCTGTGCCACTGGTAACTGTTCCGAAGAGGCGTCGGGGCAGTATAAAGACAACGGAAAAAAAAACTGTCCCGACGGGGCAGTATAAAGACAAGCAATCAGTAGAATGACAGCTGTTGCCAACAAGCCGGCTTCACCTCTACGATGTCAATAACGCTGTTGCCATCCAGCCAGCGTCTCGTCTCCAGAAGAAGATCAAGCACACCACCTCTACCACCACCGGCCTACCAGGTCCTGCCCTCGATCCGCGTCCACACCAACCACAGCAAGGACAGAAGGCGAGATCCTCCGATTTCGCGAAGCTGTCTGTGGGCTTCGCCCTCATCTACTCTCATCACAGCGCTCATTTCGAATATTGGTTTGAACATGTTGTGATGCACTGTAGAGAGATTATTAGCTGGGCCACGCGGAAAACTTCAGTAAGTACATGTAATTCTGTTAAGGCTTTACGTTTAGTCTATTCACGTAGGTCTGTTGGACATTGTACGACTAGTGTTTAATTGTTGAACCGAAACGGCTGCTTTGTGATGGTTTTGTCTTATGCGGGTTCGAGTCCCGTGTCAGTGCTAGCCGTATTGACTGCTGGGTAACCTTTTGAGAACATTGTTTGGTTCCGTTGTTTGACAAACTGTATTTATCGTTTGCAGATAACCGTCTCTTCAAGAATAAATCGTTTTAAACGAAGCTGACGCCTTATTCTATCGCCCACACTAATAATCGCTTTTCACTATTTGCTGGCGACTCGTGAATGAAAAGACTGAAGGTACATACAAAGTTGCTCTATGTCTGGCGGGAGATTCGATTTGAGTGTAAATTTTAACCTCGAATAAACAGTACACAAATGCGCAAGCGCTTGTGCGGTTCCAAGGTCAGGGTGTTCCATCGAAACAGGAACCCGGTGTAAAACAGATATCCCGGATTCGCAAACACACTCCCGCACATTCAAAACAGCTAACCAGCCCGAAAAACACGAACCCTGACCTTTAATAGAACAGAAACCCCGGGGAACGAACAGGACACCCGGGGAACGAAACACCACTCCTGCACTTCCTGTTGAACACTGTTTGATGAAAAATGAATCTTTCGACTTAAAATAATTGTAGTGATATACAGTTTTACTATATGAGAATTTTAGATAAAATTGACCTTCTGCGTTATTCTGCTGCTAAAGTTGTGGTGCGATCTTTTGCGTAGGCTTTCGGCGCCATTGTGTCACCTATTGGCCATTTTTTCCCCAATTCTTCATTCCATCAACAGTTCTTCTTCCACGAGGTTGCGTACAAGTCACAACAAACTAATCAACAATGGCAATCGAATGAGGAAATAATATTATTGTTTTTCATTTTCGAAAATATGTTTGTAGAAAGTATTGAATAACCTGAAATTAACTAAATATTAACCAGAGATAACAACTTGTTGAGAGTATAGATTATTTTGAAATTCGCCCACAAATTGCGCGAGTTTTACGGATTGAAATCATATCACGAAGTCAATAGAATATTAGTTACGTTTTATTATTGACATTTTTTAACAAAGACATGCAGAAAACAACTGGAAAGTACTTGAAGATGCTTTAACTCAAAGTTTGAGGCTACTGACATCCGTCTCAGAAAAATTGTCCGGGTTCCCTGTCCGATCCCCGGGGTTCCTGTTTTAACTAAAGGTCAGGGTTCGTGTTCTTCGGGCTGGTTAGCTGTTTTGAAGGTGCGGGAGACTGTTTTCGACTCCGGGATACCTGTTTTACACCCTGAAAGTGGTTGTACTAAATCTTTTTTCACCTTATATGGTACTTTTTTCGTATTTGAGGTTCCCCAAGAAAGAAGATAAGGTATTTTATTTGACGTATGCGAAATATTCATGTGTAAAATGGCCAATTTTTGTGAATAAAGCTTGAGATATCCTTAAGGGGGTTCGACATAGTTCGTTAAAAACGTGCAGTCGTTGTTTTACGATATTGACTAACTTAGAACACATTTAAATAACATCTTTTTAATTTATAAAACGTTGACTTTGTTATTTTAGCGTTTTAGCGTTTACTAATAACTAAGTTTCAGGATATTGTGTAGGCGTTACACCTATTTTCACAATGCCGTCATACTAAACAATAGGCAACCCAAGAGCAGGGTTGGGTGTGACATAATTCAAACGGTAATTTATTAATTTAAAAGAACAACCTTCTTGTCTTAGATTGTTCATATAAAGTAAAATTATATAGCACAGGTAAATTTTACTTTTATGCCGGAGGTGCCTCCGTGCAGGCAGCTGTAACGGAAAAAATAATTCTGTGACCCTCACATTTTTGCGAACTGTAGTGGGTAAATGCCAGAGTACAAAATACAAAAATTAAACAGGAGAACGCGGAGCGTTGAAATACGCCCACGACGGTGACGCAAATGGTGTTTTTAATGGGCATTAAATGGCGCAGAGTACGTCAAACCCGTCCGAAATTGAGAAAGCGTCGTCGTCTCTCTATTAGAAAACTGTTCGTCAAATTTCATGAAAATACACAAAGGAACTCCAAATATACAGAGGAAGATGTAAGAAAACAAATTGCCATTAGAAGCCACAGCGGTAGTCGAATCCGTCTATCTGATGTCAAGCTTACAGGAATGAAATTTTCACAATTATCATTCTTCAAGCGGTTTGGTTGATAGATGGACGCCAAAACACAGACTCGAAAACAGTAAAAATGGCCACTAGGTGGCGCAAAATACCTCGTATCCATCTGAAAACAGGCGCATAGCGTCATCTCACCAATAGATGCATATAGTCCAAATTTTATGAAAATACGTAAAGGACATTTGAAGATACAGAGGTTAACCTAAAAAACTAAAATTGACCCTAGGGGGCGCACCAATAGTTCGATCTGTGGGAAAGTGGTCATCCTGCGTTTTCAACATCATATAAATACACTTGCTAAACTTAGTAACAATCCTGCAAACGGTTTAGGAGATACAGCCATGGGCGCAAAAAAGCAAAACTGCCAATAGGAGGCGCCACAGTAGACGAAGTCGTCGGAAAATCATCGTCAGCCATCCTCTTCATAGTAAGAACATACATGCAAATTTTCACAATCATCCCTAGAGCGGTTTGGTTGACATCAGGACGGATGCCAAAAACAGACTCGAAAACAGTAAAAAATGCCACTAGGTGGGGGAAAACTGCGTCGAATCCATCGGAAAACGAGAGGATAGCATCACCTCACTAAAAGATGCCTAAATTCCAAATTTTATGAAAATACGTTGAGGACTTCCGAAGATACAGAGGTAAGCGTAAAAAATAACATTGCCACTAGGGGGAACACCGGTAGTCGGAGAGGTCTGAAACTCGTCGCCAAGCAATCTTACTATTATGACACATTCGAAAAAGGGAAGTGTGACACAAATAAAACATGGGATACAATAAAGACAGTTATGAACAACGGCGTTCGAACAAAAAATGACACCCCAGAATGTCTCTTACGTTCAGATAACACTAAAACCAGTGACCTACCCGAAATGGCAAGTTTATTCAACACTTACTTTACCCAAATCGGCCCATCCGTTTCTGAATCAATAACTATGATAAAAAACAAGAATTTCAAAGACTATCTTCCCACGCCAAACAAATTTAAGTTCTCTTTCAAACCAATTAATAATAAACATGTAATAGATATTATAAGAGACATGGACGCGAAAAATAGCACTGGTCATGACAATTTATCATCTAAAATTATCAAAATAAGC
>NMRA01000166.1:518104-577211 GCA_002633005.1 Phoronis australis
TGAGCTGTGCCAGTTTACTTCTTGGTTCCTGGCGTGTCGGTCGTTTTCAGCACTAATTCACTGTTTTCTTAAGTATTCCTACTGATTTTTGCATTTCCATTTGTTTATCTTGTACAGGGGACCTTCTTATTAGCGGTCAATAACCTTTAGAAGGCCTCCTAATTGAAATCAAATTTTAATCAATGTATTATTATTATGTAATGTAAATAAAAGCGTTTTCTCTCTCTCTCTCTCTTTCTCTCTCTCTCTCTCTCTCTCTCATCCGTCGTCAGCTTCATAGGAACACATCTGCCAAATCTCATCAAGATCCTGCGAGGGGCTTAGGAGATACAGCTGCGGACGCCGGACGTCGGACGTCGGACGACGGACGCCGGACGCCCAGACAGAGATGACGGCAATATGCGACCACATATAAATATGTGGGTGCATAAAAATTGCTACTAGGGGTCGTCACAGTATTCAAACGGTCAGAAAATCCGGCAGAATCAGTCGCGGTCTTCTCATCAGCAACGCATGTGCCAATTTTCATAATGATCCTTTGAGCAATTTGGCAAATAGGAAGGCGGACATCAAAAACGTACTATTTTTTTTTAATTGCCACCAGGTGGCGAAGAATACGTGAAATCGTCCGAAAACGGGAAGGCGTCACCGACTCTTTAATAGAAACCCATTTGCTACATTTCAAGCAAATCCGTCAAGGAACTCCAAAGATGTAGAGGCAAACGTAAAAAAACTAAAATTGACATTAGGGGGCAGAGAGGTAGTCGAATCGGCCCTAAACTCGTGGTCGTGAGCTTCCTAGTAACACATCTGTCAAATCTCATTATGATCCTGCAAGGGATTTAGGACATAGAGCCTCAGACGTAGGACGCCCAGACAGAGATGACGGCAACATGCACCCACAAATAAATATGTGGACGCACAAAAACCAACGAAAATTAAAACTATGTCCAGCCCACTCAACGCGATTTTTACAAATAAATTTTGGAACAATGCAGTACTAGCTAAGCGGTAGGCACGTGTATTTCTACTTTATGCGCGCAACCGGGGGGGGGGCTCTGGGGGCGAAGTGGGCAAAAAGGTCCGTCTCAGAGAAACAAAAACTCAGAAAAAGTAGAAAACGAGATGAAAGTTCAATAAAAAGCAGAAACTACAAAAATTCGGCGTATGCACAATTCATAGCCCTGAACGTTCCCGGTGAATCTTAGTAAAAGGTCCACATTCTCAAAAATTCGAGCCCCCCAGTTTTTAGGCTGTACTTCCAGAATATTGCGATTGTAGTCTGATTCCCTTTGAAGTATTTTTTCCCAATTATTGTTAATGCAGTTTCCTTAAACATTTTGTTAACTTGTATTTTAACATATTTTTGGCTGTCACATAATAAACCTGCTTGATTGTGTTCAATCCGAAAGTATGTGAAGAATCTCATCTCTTTAGTAAGCATTTTACAATCTCCACTGTGCATAGGTAATGGTTTTGTTCAATGGTAGATACAGGACATTCAATACTTTTAATACTTAAAAGTATCAGAATTAACGCGTGTTTGACGAGTTAGATATGGATAATTCCTCCAAAGCCCACAAAGGGTCTAGACACATGTGCGAGAAGTAAATACCCAGGACAACGATCTATTTATCCCACATGTTCAACAATAAACTCGAGAAACTAATATTCATTCAGAAAAAATGAACATTTTCAACTTTCATAGGGCATGACGTACGTCATCTAAGCAACGCAGTCATCAAACCACACACATGAACGTAACCATCACATCTTCCCACAAAACGTTATCTCCCAAGGGAAATAACTGTATGGGTTATCATCCGGTAGTTCGTGCTTGTTTTGGAGTTTAAAACATACAACAATGAAAATAACGGTAATGAACAGAACAGCTGCCATGATTTAAATTACCTTAATAATTTCACTGTCAGGAATTGCATTAAAATCTATTTTGTGATGATTTCGATTTTCTAGTCCTTGTTTGGTGAACACAAAGTCGATGTACCTGGTAGACCTGAAATTAGAATTTAGAACCAGTAATCGTTTCTCCCGTAAGGGTTTAGTTCTACAACACCATAGATACAAATACATGTACATAAATTTTGTACCATTCAAAATTTTGAAAATGTAAATTTAGTGAATTCCGTTTACTCAATTTACGGAAAATTAAGTTTTTACTTCATTACAAACGTTTAATTCACTCGTGAAACATCTGGGATAACTTTATTGATGCGTACAGAAACTTTGGATATTCTTCATCGCGGAACCTCGCAGGGAAGCCAACCAAACGACAACTAGGATTTACAACGGCTGCAGCTATCACCTGAAACGTAACACATTTATTCAAGAACAGCATGCATTGTTTAACAATTGAGTGAGTAAATAAATAGTAAATTTGTCGAATGTTTCACAGCACAATGGGTCTCTTGTCTACACTACGTGGAGATAGAGGCGAAAGTAGAATATTGGCTTGCGTTTCTATTGGCGCCGGACTTGGTATGCAAATGATGCTGAAGAACTGCATCCGCCCCTTAGGGGTGTTAAAGCACAAGTTTAACTAGGATTTCCATTAAATATTAAACCATCATGTTCAACATAATAAAATACAAGTCAGGTACGACAATTATTTACTTATTTCGCACGTCGGCGAAATTGCCAAAACGGTCGTCCTAAGGGAACTTAAGCAAATGTTGTTTAACTACGCTAGCTACTAATAGCCTACAATTTTCTTAATTTTGATTTTTGTTGAGAAATTTGAATCTATTTCCACCATTTTGTGTTCTAAATAGGCGGAGAATTGCTATAACTTAGGTATTTCTGAACGCAAAAAACAGAAAAACAGTGGCGGATTTGGGGGGGGGGGNGGGGAGGGGGCAAGGGGGCCATGGCCCCCCTAAAGTTCTCCCAGATACCATTTAGCAGTTTGGGGTGCGAAGTGCTGAGTAGCATATGCGCACACCCAGGGGGTTGGGGAGGCGAATCCACAACGCATAAGTGTTGAACAAACCCCGATTACCGTTTTTTATTTTATTTTTTTTTAGAAATAAGGTCCGAAAACCCAAAAATTCCAGACCCCTGCATCACCACATTTCAGGCTGGGCGCGCATGTGGCGAAATTCTGGTTATTCCTGTGCCTTGCTCCCCCCAACTCAAAATCATGGATCCGCCCCTGAAAACACCGTAGGAATTAAAGCGATTTGGTTTGAATTTATTACGAAAGTTCCAACAATGAACTGGAAACTAATCTCATGAGACGCCTGTTAGATTATACGTACTAAAATATAGTTATCTAGTGGGAGACGGTCTAACACCGTTTCAATAAAACTGAATCGGCTAAGACGCATCTTAAATTTCGGTCAATTTTAACATAAAACTTAAATTTGTTTCAAAACCGTTTCAAGAGAGCGATCTTAAGTTTGACTTAATTTTTGTCTTAATTTTGGCAATCTTAGCGGATGTGGAAGTTTGAAGGTTTGGAAGTTGAGACAAATTTTAGACTTAAGTAAAAATTGAACCTGAGCCAGTTTCTTGGAATAGGCCCAAGTGCCCGGTTGCATAAAACAATCCTAAATAGGGACTCAGCTAAATTCCCTAAATCTACTGCGTATTGAATTAACAATATTAATGAAAGTAGGGATCTTTTCATGAAACGTTCCTAATTTAAGGACCAAGTCCTTAATTATTTTGATTGAATTAAGGGCTCGATTTTTAGTTAGTTTTCATTAGAAAATACCATCAGAAAAAGAGCTGATAATAAAGTTAAAAATGATAGAAAAATGTTCTGTGAGTAAAGAACGGGAAAAAAATACGCAGATATAGGAAACTTAGAAGAATCCCTATTTGGGAGTTTAATGCATGCAACCGGCCACAGAGCTCCAACATACTAAATCCGACACTGACGTCTTGCCCCAAGTAATTTTTATAGCAAAGTAAAGGTTACTAATGTTTGAGATCTAATATCCAACCTCAGATTTGATATTTCAAGTTGAAGTTTGCCTGAGTGGAGCAGAACTGAACAATTCATAAAATTCAGAGACGACAACAGGAATACGTATGAACAATGCTAAGCCCAGTTTTACCCAGGCTATAATCAGATATTTCACTGAGATTACTTAAAATTTTGAAACAAAACAACGCACTGTTGATACCAGTCCCCAACCATCGACAGCTTGAAAATTTAAAAAGTTCTTACAATCTGTACTTAATAGACAAGAGTTACAAAGGTTTTGGAAGATAGATTTAATCAACGGCTGAGTGAGGAAATGACCACCCACCTCACTTAATGACACAACAGCCAAAAATGAACTATGAGTAAGGCAGTGCTGACACAACACCCAAGTGACAGAACCAGCCTTGAGTGAAATCGCAGGCAGGGTTCAATATTCTTTCAACAAACACTCCAAATGGAGTTGAGCAGCAAATACAAGTTGGAATAGGAGTGAATGACGGGACCAGGGCCATTCAGGCCAAACCATCAATATGAAAGTTAACAAAAAACATAAAATCCATAGTCCACCATATTCGATAAAACAACCGAATTTTCGATGGATTAAACATTCCATCATCTTCAGAGTAACTGAACACAATATCGATTATTAGCATAATCCTAGTACTCTTGTGGACATGAATAACAGGAGAATATCAATACTGGAGGGTCTTTTCATTCCAAACATAATTATATGCTAAATAAATTCTTAATAATAGAGACGCGTTGTAAGAGACCATTTGCATCCTGTTGCAAGTCATGTTATACAGGTAATTCCTGATTTGCTCACATTTCATCTGCGATTGTCAGTTTTTTCCTGGTCTGAAGACGATAAAATATAAAGTCCATCAAAAAGTTGGTTAGTGTTTTAAAAATATCTCCCATACACACACACACGCGCAAGCACATGCGTACACCCACGTGAAGGCACCCACAGCCTCACATATAGATCCAAAATGTTGGAGTATGGATATTACAGAGTTTTTGAAAACTTACAACTGTGGTAACGCTTGAAAGTTACTGCATCATTGCACTGAAAAGAGAACAAGGGTTATCACCACCATTACTTTTTATTTTGGTCACGTTTGTGATTTCGATTTAACAATGGTTCACAACGTGCGGTTGAGTGAATGTTTATATGCATTTTACAATGACGTGCATTAGCATTTAGTATTACACAAATATTGTTTTCAAACAACCGAGTGCATAAAATCTCACCTTTTTCTTAAAGTGTCGCGCCATACTTAAAGCTATGTCACCACCGGCAGACGTGGCCACCACCGCCACTCCAGAATAACTACAAAACGGCTGACCTATCATCCAGTCAAGAGCCTCCTACAAGAAAACATTGAGGACCTGTGAACATAAAATCCACGGCGAAATGAGAAATGCTTCAAAATCCTAAAATACGCTATTCATAACTTTCTATAATCAACAGACGTCTTTTGGAAAATATATGATGGACGTTTACATTAAAATATCGTCTCTTCTCACTGCACGCTGATAGGGACCGAGATCGTAGATCGTAAGACATTAGGTTGCATTCACAGCGAAAAATTCTCGCTTATGGAATGGAAACAGTGAAACTAATTCCACGATCCAATACTCCAACCTCGCTGACCAATCACTGAAATGACCATCATTTCCTAGGAAAGCCTATCATAATCGCTTGTCACTCTCGTGATTTGCGAAGTCTTGCAAAATATCGCCTTTCCCTCAAGAAACTAGGTCTATGGCCGGGATGCTGTCAGGTTTATGCACACAACACTTTTACACAGGCGAACATAAGGAACCCTTCAGCGCATGACTAAAAAAGCAACGCGACATTATATCGTCTTGATGACTTACATAAAAGTTAGTTCTTTGGAAAATGAAGTTGATCAGGGCGCTTCCCCTCTCTCCATAACAGATCTTTCAGTACAAGTAACAGCAACATGACTAAGCAACACGAACAATGCTACCGACACATCTGGGTAAGCGAAAGAGGGCGTATTGTGAATCATATACCTCAAAATAGGCCAAATCGACATCATTAAAGTCGTCGGTCAAATCTTCGTATTGTGTAAATGCAAGAGCTATAACTGCGTATCCAGCTCTGGAGGCTAGGAGGGCAGCTCGATGTTCAAAACAACCGCCTCCAGTTCCAAACATGTCAATCACACACGGAAACTTGTGGCCATCTGCAAAACAATTGTGTTTATTATGTGGTCAGTGAGGGGACTTAAAAGAAGACAATACGGTCAAAATAAATATTCAATGGGCGGCTCTACGGATGGCACTCTAGAGAAGATCTGGTCACCTTAAGCAGGGGTGAACTGCGCAAACACGACAGCCAACAAGCCCCGATTACAGCACAAATGACTGTGTATTAATGAGTCGTGCTGTGTTGAGTGTCCAATTAAATTTTTTTAATTCCTTAATCATAAAAAACAAGACTATGTAGACACTTTATTTACAAAAATTCCTGGATAAGCCTACACCACGAAAATAAAGCAAAAATAAATCCGCCTTCGACCACTTACCGTTATAAATTTGGTCTCAAATTGTGCCTATATCAAATTAAATGAAATTGACGTGCCTGGAAAGAACCGNTGAGGGGACTTAAAAGAAGTAAGACAATACGGTCAAAATAAATATTCAATGGGCGGCTATACGGATGGCACTCTAGAGAAGATCTGGTCACCTTAAGCAGGGGAGAACTGCGCAAACACGACAGCCAACAAGCCCCGATTACAGCACAAATGACTGTGTATTAATGAGTCGTGCTGTGTTGAGTGTCCAATTAAATTTTTTTAATTCCTTAATTATAAAAAACAAGACTATGTAGACACTTTATTTACAAAAATTCCTGGATAAGCCTACACCACGAAAATAAAGCAAAAATAAATCCGCCTTCGACCACTTACCGTTATAAATTTGGTCTCAAATTGTGCCTATATCAAATTAAATGAAATTGACGTGCCTGGAAAGAACCGACAGTTCGTTTTTGCATGGCCGACCAGGCTTCTCACGAAGGACCTTTTTATGCACCGGCCGTGGTCTCAAGCAATTACGAACTGTCAATTTTCTTCAAGTACAGAAATTACTTCTTATCTCAGTTAGAAAAAAGTTGAGATCAGTTTTATGGCGGCAAGTGTTTTAAATCTAAAGTTTCTTTCATTTACGGAACGCGGATAGTAGCCGCTTAAAGGAGAATGCCACCCAAAAACGACCTATTTTGTATCAATATATATGGAGTAGTTCCACTCGATAACAGCAAGTTCAGTTGTTTTACCTGACACCTAACGGTGTTAAAATTAACCTATGACGTAATAGGTTCGAACGCAGTCTATTCAGCCGTTCACAACACGCTTACTAGTGTCAGCTTATTGTTTGAATTCATCGTTTTACAGCAATAAATGTTCAAAATTAGATGTAAACCCCTTACAAATACATGGAGTTCTTGAACAAACGTGTTGTTTTATTTCACTGTTACGGATTTATAGGTATTTGAACGTACCGTAGCCTACAGAGTTCGGGAGGCCAATTTACCATGGTCGATCGCGGGAGTTTGGGTCTGTTTTGGTGATAAATTCGAATCATTCTCCCGTGAAATACAGACTGGGGAACATAGTTGTGTGTCGTACTTTGAGACTTGCCATTTCTTCAGTTCTAAACACACAAGACGCTTATTACTCCCCGCCAGCTGGCTCGGAACACGATCAGGTATGGCGTCGCGGCCGACGGCACTGGACATCACGAACATGAACCAGCTTAATTTGGAAACTAAACCTCCAGTCACGAAAAGACTATAATAGTGAGCCAAAGAAATAATGTGCACATAATTATTTAGGTGAATTAGCCACGAAGCTGAGAATCTTACTAGTCGGGGGCCGCGAAGTAGAGGTTGACCTTCCACACAACCGTCAGGGCAAAGGTTGTACAGTAACAATGTTTTGAATAATGTATTTGTATATCAAAATAAAGATTCTCCTAACATGTGACCATAGCATATAAAATCGAGTTATTGTTTCACTACAGCTTTCTGTCAGCAAACACTGAAATAGCATGCGCTAACACGGCCTCGATGCACTGTCAATTACATTTATTGCATCTAAAGCCGGTAACGCAGTGGATTATTCATTGCTGTCTTCTCAAAACATTTGCACTCACGAATACTCCAAAGGCATTACAATTGTATCTAATGAGACAGACTTTGTTTCCGGTTTATATAAGCATTGGCGGAGAATAATACAATTTGAAACAGAACACAGAATAACAAATGTCTATAGACCCTGTTCACGCGGCGGCCATTACGATCCAAAGCGAGGCTCACTGCGATAAACAAAGCGAAAGTAGACATTGCGGGAGTTAAATAGCCGGTCTTTCGAGTCCAACCTGGATATTAAATTTTAATGATGTGTCGACAATTAACCACAGAGACGTAGAAAATTACATTAGAGAACAAGTTAAGGCGCCAAAGAGTTGTCTGACGAAAGGGTTTAAATTTTTTCGGAAAACTGGGTTCGAAATTGTTGATCAAAATACTTTCTACGCGGACCAGGTCATCTGCTCGTATTGTTGACGAGTTGAGGACATATTCGACAGTGGTGTCTGTCATGTGCAATTAGTCACATCTGGTATAATTTGTTGATCAAGAATATTAACATCAAGCATAGCCTGATCCTATGCTTTCACTGGGACTAACAGTTGATTTGTCATTGGTCTGAAAGAATAATTGATGTTATTAAATAATATTTTTATTAAAATAAAAAACCAGGCTCGTAATTGAAAATAAAAATTATTTGACCATCAATGCTATCTTGGTTGTAATAATTCTTACGTCTATTTCATGTGTTAGATTTCAAATATCAATCTGGACCAAGTTGAATTTTAAAATTAAAACACCTAATTCGTTCGTCCAAAACATAACATCGTTTTAGAACTCAATTTCAGTTAACTGGACAATGCAATCATAGTTATCATGTTTCTGCAGAAGCCTCTTTCATCCGAGGGGAACGTCCGGGTGCCAGTGCCTACTGAGAGGCGATTTTTTCGCCGAGTGAGGGCGGGAACAATCTGCCTCCCGATCACCATCAATAGCACCCCCGCGCTGTTGCAAGCTCTCATAGGCTCTGCCTCAATTTAAAGTAGCCTTTTGTGCTCTTAAAAATTGTCACCTGTGTGGTTACAGGTGATGTGAACTCAGAGAGTTTTTTCACTAAGGGGAATTTTTATGCCTCGTGGGGGAAATTTCGCGTGATATTTCAATATGTTTGAGAGGGGAATAAGGCCGATATTGGGCCCCAAATTTGAGGAATTGAGGGCCCAGTCCTTTTTGGAAAGAAAAATTATAATGTTTCAACCCGCAGCAGGGGCGGATCCAGGTTTTCCAGTTAAGGGGGGCAGGGCACAGGAATAAGCAGCATTTCGGCAGATGCGCGCGCCCAGCCTAAACTCTGGGATGCAGGGGTCTTGAATTCTTGGGTTTGCGGACCCGTTGACTGAAAAAAAAACGGTAAACGGGGTTCATTCACCGCCTATGCGTTGTTTATTCACCCCGCAAGACCCGCCTTGGTTGCGCACGTGTGCTAGTCAGCAATTCGCACCCGAACTCAAAAATGGGATCTGATACAATTTTAGGGGGGGGACCATGCCCCCCCCAAATCCGTAGTCATGAAAACACAGCCTGGCTGGCCCATTCTCCGGTCGTTACTATGATGCTTAACTGACCGACATGCGACAAAATGATCAAACTTTTCGAAAACATTTATAAATTTTACACGGACGTATTTTGCTTCGTCGCGGCAACGACCCAACGCTTCCGAATCTCAACGTCTTTAGAGGTTGTGAAGCAGACAGTTGCGTGTCCGTATTTTTTCTAGCCGTTCGCGGAACAACACGGCCTGAAACACAGAACTATGCCGATAAGCTAACAGAGCTATCGTAGCGAGCCTCGTTTTGGAATGCGCCTCCTGTCGGCGTGAATAGGGTCTATGGCAACCCGCCCGGCGCCAATCGCGACTTAGTCGAGAGCTCATCCGACGACGACTTCACGGGTCGGATCGTTGGGTTTCACAGGCCTCAGTTCGAACCGGAATACACTGACCAAGAAATACTAGAGAGGAGCCGTGAACATGCACAGGCAACGGAAACGTATGGATAGTTCTTTTACGCTTGGTAAGCCGGAATTCGTCAGAGAAATCACTGTCAGCGACGAAATGCCGGCCACAGACACGGAGATGTTATACGGCCTCATACTTGCTATAACAGGGTATTTTTCATTATTCGCTACCGCGAGCCACTTCCTAAGCATTTCGGGCTCTCACGGAAGTCGAAAAAACGAGATATCCGCTTTCTTTGCAGCTTCATATTTTGGACAAGCGGGACCGATGCACCGCAATATAGCGGCATTCACTCTGCAGATGAACCACTGACAGTGACGTCGCTGCGTCGTTTCTCACCTTCCTCACAGGTTAACGCGACATCTCTCGGCAAGGTGAGGTCGACCGTATAACTGAGAGGCGATGTGGATACAGACCGATAAGACGGTAAAAAAGACTAATTAAATCGGGTAGCATTCTCCTTTAAAAGGGGCATTATGGTTTATACAGCCGAAAAGCGCATTATTCCTATTATTGTTGGATGCGATGGACTTCTTGAAGTTATTAGCTTTGACCACAGCTACAAAATCGATTGTGTATTTGATGTTATATCACAAATCTACAAAGCTGGCCGCTGACTGCCAGACATTCGCTGAAGTCAAAGTTAAAGGAGAATGCCACCCGTCTTTTTTGCCGTCTTAATCGGTCTATATCCACATAGCCTCACATACGGTCGACCTTACCTTGCCAAGAGGTGTCGCGTTACCCTGTGAGGAAGGTGAGAAACGACGCTAGCGACGTTAGTGGTTCACATGCAGAGTGAATGCCGCTATGTTGCGGTCCATCGTTCCCGCTTGTCCGAACTAAGCAGCTGCGAGGAAAGCGGGTATATCGTTTTTTACTTTCTCGAGAGTCCGAAATGCTTAGGAAGTAGTTCATGGTAGTGAAGAATGAAATGTACGCTGTAAATAGCAAGTATGAGGCCGTGAAACATCTCCGTGTCTGTGGTCTGTAGACGTCGACAGTGCCTGACGCATGCCGGCTTACCAAATAACTCCATACGTTCCGTTGTCTGAGCTTGTTCACGGCGCCTCTCTAGTATTTCTTCATCACTGTATTCCTGTTCGAATTGATAGCCTGTAAAACTTAACGATCCACCTGCGAAGTCTGGACCTTTGAGCTCTAGCTCGTCGTAAGTCGGGATTGCGAGTTGCCACGTTGGCGTTTATTACTGAGCGTTCTGTTTCAAACTGAATTATTCTCACCCTAACCAATACTTATATAAAACTGAAACAAAGTTTGTCTCATTAGATGCAATTTGTAATGCCTTTGGAGTGTTCGTGAGTGCAAATGATGAGAAGCCAGCAATGAATAAATCACTGCGTTACCGGCTTTAGGTACAATAAAACTAATTGACGGGACATGCACCGAGTCCGTGTGAGCTCATGCTAATTTAGTGTTTGCTGGCAGAAAATGTTGTGAAAAAACTCGATTTCCATCCCACGGCCAGGTGTTAGGGGAATCTTTATTTACATTTACATTACTCAAATAATGATTGTCAATGTACAACTTCTGCCCTGATGGTGCTGTGGCCAAAGCGGCCCCCGACGAGTAAGTAGATTTGCAGTTTCGTGGTAATTCACCAACATAATCATGCGCACATTACTTTGGCTCACTAGTATAGTATTTTCTTGACTGGAAGTTTAGTTTCCAGTGAACTTTGGCTGGTTTATGTTCGTGATGTCTGATCAGTTTCCGAGCCACTGTGGCCTGCCCGGGAAAACGAGTCAATCCGGCCGGCCGCGACGGGCCTGCTCGGGCTCCAAGCCATTGGCCAGGGTAACAAGCGTTTTGTGTTTAGAACTAAAAAAATCACAAGTCTAAACAACACAAATCTAGGTTCTCATGTCTGTATCTCACGGAAAATACTTCGAAATTATCTCCGAACAGACCCCAAACTCCTGCTACGGACCTTATTGGCCTGCCGAACGTTGTAGGCTAATGTGTGTCCAAATACCAATAAATCCGTAAGAGCGAAATAAAACAACATGTTTTTATAAGAACTCGGTGTATTTTTAAGGGTTTAACATCGAAGTTTGGTGATTTATTGGTGTTAAACGATGACTTCAAGCGATAAGCTGACACCAGTAACCCGTGTTGTGAACTGCTGAACAGACTGCGTTTGAAACCCATGACGTCATTGGATAATTTCAACACCTCCATCTGCCGTCGGGTGTCAGGTAACGCAACCGTACGTGTCGTTATGGAGTAGAACTACTCGATCTAAATTGATACAAATTAGGTTGTTTTTCGGGTGGCATGCATGGTTATGTACAGTAGGACCTTATCATAAGTTTGTGTGTAATTTAGCCAAATAACCACAAAACTATGAACTTTAATCCAGCAAAATCAAATATTTTCTGAAAGTAAAAAGTTTATAGAATTCGCTCATTGCCTTTTTTACCAATCTGACATTAATTGGGTCACGCCACCATGTCTTTTTAATAAAATTGGTAAACTAAAGAAGGCACGCCCAACAGCACAACAACGTTTCATAATTTCATGAAATGCTGTTACAGTTTCTAAATTTTCGTTTCATTTTGGTTTTATGCAACTTCAATTTTGTTCATGAAAATTATAAAAGACCAAAATTTTTATAGCTCCTTATACAAGGGTGTAACATTTTGAAAACAATTCTTAACAGCGTTTTGGAGTTAAGAACATAAAGCGCAGTATTTAACAGTTTCGAATGAATATATCCCCCAATTCTGAGATATGATGTTCCGAACTTAGCCAAATTTGGCGATTTTTCTAGGGTCCTACATAACATTAAATAAGCTTAAAATAGTCTGCCATTCATCGTGTTTGATTCAACTACGCCACCATAGCGTTGGACTGCCACCAGGGGGATTGCGGGTTCGATTCCGCGTTGACGCTGTTCTCAGAAAATCACTTTTCTCGGGGATTATGTCCGTGTAATTACCTTTGGGCATGAAGAGCGTTCCTCGGATGTTTCCATCTCTAACAGGTATTCGTCTGATTTTGTTAACATCAAGATACCATCTCTGAATCTGACAAGACGCCACAGACGAAAGATCTGTTTTGGCATCACACAATTCTTCAAATTCCAACCACTCGCGATAGACCTTTATGTCAACAATGAATGGCGTGGTAACGTCACGCTTCACCAAACGCAGGCCCTCTCGTTGTCTCGGCTCTGGTTTTAAGCTCCATAGCAAACCCATCTGATCAAGACCTTTGAAGTTGTTAAAAAGCAGGTGTGCTGTCAGAAACTAAGCAAACTAGATAGCAAAAACTCGATCAACAGAATTTTAACAACTATAATGTTAACAACAACAATAACAATAATAATAATAGTAATGGTAACCATAGTTATAATAATCACGATAACTGTAAGAATATTCGGGCATTCCATTTGCTCGTCGGATAAAAAAGTTTCTCAAAAATATTACCCTGGCTGCTTTGTCCCTTTCAGCTTCTAGGGGAGTATGCAAGACTTGGACTCGAGTGCTGCCATGAATACACCGTAAGTGCATCATCAATTCTCACAAATAAAGTGATTATCACAATACTATGCAAGTGCAGTTTGAACTGACGACGAGATTCGAACCCTCAGTCCTCGTACCTTGACTATGAAGGCGAACGCTTCACAGTGTCGCAAAAGGCCTGCTGAGAGGGTGAGTTTGACGGAGCTCAGAAGGAGCGGCTAAATTTTCTTTCCATTTGCATATTTCTAAAACACTGGAGCAACACAGCTTTAACCACTCAAAAGTTTTATAGATAAATTTTTTTCTTAACATGATAAACACCACATGCGGCAATAGACCAACCAGAGCAGAATTAAAGTCCACCAAAGTGAGACTGTTCATATTCGGTTTCCTATTAATTTAGTTTGACGTGTGCCACAAAGCTGTCCCGCCACCTACCATTGTACGTGCCACCCGCACTCGGTGTTTGTGTGACGTCGACCTCACCGGAAGCGTCGGAGATGAAGTGTCCAACAGAGCTGTAGCGTTTCTTCCCTTCTACTAACTGCGCACGAAGCGTAACCTTCTGATTCGCAGGAAGGTGGCACACTTTAATTTCTACCTGTTTTGTACATGAACAAATGACTATGTCTATCTGTGTTAACTTGAATATCAGAACATCGCAATAGAAAGGATGACAATTTGCAGGTGGGATTCGTATTCAAGATGTGACAAGAAGACACGCCAGACGTTTTACAATTTGGTGAACAAGCCAGGCAAACTGAAAGTTCCATCAAAATAGTGCAGAGCAGCAACAATATCTTTCACGGATTTTGTTTTCAGTTACGACGTTTTATCCCAATCTCTGCTTAAGTATTATTGATTCAATAAAACCTCATTTCAGCAGCAATGTTTTTTTTCGGCAAATTAACCAAACTTTGGTTACTATGAAAGGTATTTTAATTCATCATAGCCAAGTTCTAAGAAACGAAATTAATAAAAACGCTCTTCAAACCGGTAGTCGCAACGTCAAAGCGCGCAAGTCGTATGGAAAGTCCGTGTGTCTGATTGGCTGAATCGTCTTTGTTTAGTTATCTTTATTACCTATTTCTGGCATCATTTTACAAATCAAAATGGCAAATTCCTATGTACAGGGGCATAGAGCAGTTATCATAACAGAAAGGCGAGAGCACCGCATACTCGGACGGTTGTCCGCAGATACGTATTTACAGACACGGTGCAACTGTTGAAACATAGTTTGAGAATTATCTGTTCCGGATTTTCGAGTAGCGTAAAAGACAGAACATTTCCATAATTTGGGACTGACAGTAAATAATTGTGAAGTCACGTGAATAGAAAAGTGGCCCTTTGCAGTTTAATCCAGGTGTGTTTCGTGACAAGACGGTGGATGTATTATAGTAAATTTCTTAGAAAATTTGTTTGACAAACATGTCAAACTGCAAATTAGTGGTAACTAGTTCCGGCTAACGTTTTCGGGACTTGATCACTGCGACAGACTTCCAGGATGAAGAATTGTTATTATATAGCAAAGGTTCAAACTCCTTTTTATAATAAGTAGAATGTACCAAATTGATAAAACATGCATTTAATAGCAGTGCTGTAGAGGTAAAATTAACGGTAAGTAGGCGTCCGAAGCCCACTGTATCACCTCGAGCACTGAACGTAACTTACGGTGCGTTGGCGCTACGTTCAAATGCCAAAAGGTGGTTGGCTGCGCCTACGTGAGCCTACGCTCCACTACAGCACTGTGTAAAAGGTAACGTAGCAATATTAAACTGCTCAGAGTCGGCCATCGCTCGATATTTAAGGGATAAATCCTTAAGCAAAAGTGGCCACTGTTCAGACTGCCTAGGCAAGTCAATATATATTCCCTCAGGAAATAACTGCGATAATTAATTTTGACGCTCTTTGTCAAACTCATACGCTTATGTATCAAACAAATACAATTTTTATGAAAAAATAAAGAAGTGCTTTGCTCAAATCTAAGATAGTATCTGAACTCCTACTGCCAAGGGATTACAGACACCAGATCTATACGAGTTTAGCAAAGGAGATGGTATTGTTTCATTTGTTCTATTTAGCAAAATCATCGTTACACCATAGATACTCGTTACGTTTACAGTCTATGATTACACGATACCGTATCTGTGCCTATTCTAACTGGTGAACAGTGGACTGATAGGCTTATCCTGGCCAGCTTCAATCTTCCCCAGTTTTGGGAAACTTTCTGCCAAACTTGAAGGCAAACTCGTAACTTACGCATTGCCGTGAAAATTAGGCATAGTTTTAATGACCACCCTCAAAGGACAGCACACAAACAATTTAACTACAGAAAGCATTTAGCACATACATGGTGGTGCCCGTTCCATAGGTAGACGCAACGCACTCGTCGCACAAAACGAACGATCACATAATTCTTTGCATGATAATATAAGCAAAGCAATTGATAACGCCACCTTTATTCGTAGATTCGTGAATCTACAGAACTCAACCCACTAGGGTCCGCCGGCCCTGTACAGTACCACCGTCTGAACTGGGAGGACGCCGCAGCTGGCACAAGGCCAGCCCAGTGACCACCACAAACTTTACTGGAGACTCAACTCCAAATTTCAGTGCCGAATCGCGTGCCTTGCCTAGAGGATTTTTTTCAGTTTCAGGCAATGTTTTGGTCTATTTCCTAACCGATTCATGAGTAAAAGTTTGGTGGTAGCTGGCCGCGCCCAGCACTAGTTGGTAAACCAAGGCTTGTACTCTGTTAACTTAATGAGCCGACTCAGTATTGGCTTCTGCACTAGATCTCACCTTTTGGTCTACCAGAGCGCTTACAGGATGACACTGCAAGTGAACCATTCTCCGACTATGAAGTGGACACCTGCTGACACAGCTAGGGAATACAGGGCGAAAAATATGATGACAACCTCGAGTAATCTTCGCAGATGTTACGGCCATAACAACAACATTTTGTACACCGGCATAAGACGATCACTCAGACCTGAAATGCCGCGAACTACCCCTAGTAGTCTTCCAACAGTCGGCGTTTACCCCGACTGACATTCGCCGGTAACACACTCTGATAAAGTAAAATGTCAATACAGTGTGTTCTTGGTATGTGACGCGTAAAAGTTTATCAGAGGCAAAAGCTCACATGGACTCAAATGATAGGCCTACATCTATTCCAGCTGAGTGAAAGTTTGACCCGGAAGTCCAAGGAACCGACAACAGAGACACCTGTGTGCGTGTTTAGGCAATGAGGTATTTGCCGCTCAGGGGCCCAGGCATAAGTACGGCGTTTTTCCGTTGCTCTCAACTTGTTCGATTCTATAGCCCAACAACAAGTTTGAAAGATGACCCCTGTGGCCAATATCTTACACGACTAATTAACTCCATTCTGGCATTTATGGTTAGAGGGCCAACTCTCTTTTGTTCGATAATTCAGTACTCTAATCTCCAATGGATCGGTATCTTCTAGTAGCCTGACTGGGCTGTGCTGTTAAAAATAAAAGTTAATTTATTACATATTTGAATATAAAGCAGTTGCATTTCTGAAATCCTTGTCAAATGGTGATCATGTTTAGTGTTTGAACAGTGGCGGATCGGATCTAGGATATCACAAGGGGGAGGCAACATTTTGCCATGATTCCGCTAAAGCGATTTGCTCAAAGCACGATTGTAGATGCGCATAGCACCGAATGGGGGGATGTCGGGAGGGGGATTTGACACGGAAAAGTGTCAACACGAAGCAGGAAAAATTGCAAGCGCTACAGACTCTCACAACCTGGCGCATTGTCCTGCACGAGCAAGACCCAATTAAGTCGGTGTAATTACCCGACCGTAAACTGTCGTATCACTGCCTGTACATACTGGCGAATTTTCAAAATGCATTAATAAATAATTTTTGTTAAAAACGAATACCACGAAGGTATTCAGCTGGCCGAAAACACTGAACCAGGTAAGGTTTTGGATTTTTCAAAAATCGATGAACTTAAAACCTAAAAACTACAACTAAACATTGGGTACGATTGAAGATAAACGACCAAGCGCATAGATACAATAGGGGGATTTACAAACGCTGATCAGAGTTAACAATATGTCACATAGATTATTCTTTTAATATTCTTTCAATCTCGTTTAACCAGATTTTTGACTAGGAAACAGTTGTATTTAACTTGCACCCACTCTATATTTTTATGGCTGACAAAAATCTAGAATAGTTATATAGTTAGTGCAACCGAAATCATCCAGAGATTCCAAATCATCAGTTTGGCTATCACCATTTGCACTTTTGTATAAATTTCATGATTTGAGTTCTAATAAAGATTAAACTTGAACTAATGACACGTGTGGTTTTGTTCGCTGTGAAATGTTTAATGTACTTGTAGCTGTAAACTGGAAAGTTCAAGGATGGGTTCTCAATTAGCTAAACTAATTAAGTTTCGCTGGCGATCGGGTACTTCAAGTTTAAAAACAAAATAAAAAGATATCAACCCGTTCCTGGTAAGAAAAAAAAACAACAACATGAATATTAAAATAAAATAACAAAAACCGGTATGACATATTCAAAATCATCGTTCCTTTGGGAAGTTGCCCATGGTCAAGATAAACACAAATTAACTGTTTTAGTCATTTCGTACTAGTAATATTTAAAATGTATCAAGTTAAAACTGCTCTCTACAGTTGCAGGTTGTAACTTTGTGAAAATGACGTAGAAAACCAATTTGGGTGTACTAACAACCATCATTTTTGAGACAGTATACCTTTCGACTTCATTAGCTCAGATCTACGTCAATACGATTAACGAGCGAGCTGAATAGGCATCATAAAAGTTGGCTGGGGCTAAGGGAATCTGAACGGTGACCAGCTTAAGCGAGAAGTTCTCCACATGGCGTTAAGCCTACCAACTGCCAAACTTTCAAATCGGGCTTTTCTAACTGAGTGATTACACCTCATCACATATTCCGATGGAAATATTTAGTCAGTGAATGGCTTGACGTAATTTTTCATCTGATAGTGTTTTTGTTAAAAGTTGCTTACATCGCTGGAAATGGGAACAGCCCACTATTCCGGAAACGCACACACGTGTAGCCTACAGGCATGCATGTCAATCCACTAATCCACAATCGAATTGGACACTGGATGAAAAACATACCTGTGTTTGACGAGCACTTTTGATTCCAAATTTGAAAACTCCTGCCCTTTACCGCAATATCAGATAACAAACCCATTTTCTGCTGTTTTGTTTCTTGGTCGATTTTAAGGCATTCACACAGCACGGTGATTTTTTGGGAGTTCTCTCGCTGCTGTATAGCTTGGCTAGGTATAGACATTTACTTCTAAGCTCCCTTATTACTCGTCGGTGTAACCACAACGTATGTTCAATGCCGACGAGTAACGTAAAGCCTCCTCGATCTAATCGTCTGCACGATCCTGTCATCTACCGCGCAAATACCACTCGGTACGACCCGATGATTACGTGAAGCGCTATGAATCGACGCAAATTCAAAATTATTAATAACTTAGTTATCATTGTAGTTAGTAGTACCAGTAGCTGCAACAATTTTGTAGTTGTCCATCTGTATCCTATCTTTAACGGACAGACTGGGGCTCAGGACAAGTTTCCCGGCACGGACGGGGGTTCGTTCGAACCCCTCTAACCACCTGGGTACGGGTCTGACTGTTGTCATACCAGACAGAAGACTGTGCTTGGCAGTCAGTAACAAAGAAGCTAGATGTTATCACACGCTCACAATCCTCTGCGTCTCTTAAAGTCACTGAACGGGAAAGCGCCATCATGGACCATAGAAACTCTGTGCTTTCTAGGCCCAGGGAGTGCTCGAACCGGGGTTACTTGGGTAACGGGGTGACAACTGTTTCACACTCAAATTCAATTCCGCATGAAAAGGAACGTGACTTCAGTTATCACGGGCGGAACCAAAATATTTATTATAAATATATGGAGGGGGGCGGGGCGGCAGGGCAGTGTATGAACCAAGATTTTGCCCTCGAACTGCCAAATGGAATCTGGGGGAGTTTTAGGGGCGGGGCATGGCTTCTAAATCCGCCACTGGTTATGCAGTTGTTCAGCTGGACCCGACAGTCGACTTCTTAATTCACTAAACAGGAAACAAAAACTCAATTTGGATAACGTTGGACAAAGCGGTTACTATTTCTGGTTAAGAGTAATTTTACACTGTCATACTTTTGCTGAAATGATACGGTATCATTTGCACTTCTTGTGATAATTTTAAAGGACCGGCGACCATGCCCGGCACTAGATCGCTAGCATGTTTATTTTGCAGTCCTTTTATCTACATATCATACTGCGGGTAGTTGGTATTGCATGACTTTGACCCTAGAAAGGGGCTCAGTCTGTCTGCATGTTAAGTGGAGTGTTCGCTTTCAGTTACTCCCAGAGTCAAGCCAGAACTGTGGATTAATAGTTGGTCACATGATTTACCCAAATCAGGTTGTACTAGCCCTCGCTCACTCGGCTATTGCCTGCCGGCGTACTGAGATTTTTTATTTTTTACATGATCATCTTTTTCTGTTGTTGTAAGTTGAGTCATATACGAATATGTTATCCTTTGAATTTGTTGCTGAGTTGCACTTCGGCCAAACCGAGAATTTCTGAAAATAAAGTCCAGAATATTCGTTAAACCGGCCACCTTTCAAAAACGTCAAGGAAAGTCGAATATCACACCTGGGCGTATTTTACGAAATTGTGTCAAACATTTGATGAGGCAGTTTAAAGCAAATATTTTTTATAGTTATTCACGCAAGATATTGTCCAAGTACTCAATCATTACCATTTAACCAGGCCGTTCAGTGGGCTTGTATAGCTGCCTAGTGGACCAGATGCTTCTCTACACCAACCAGTGTCGGCGTCTGCCCTGCACTGAGGGATATCTCAAAAACTGACCTAAGCACCTATTGTGTGATACAGAGCAATTATCGCATTAGCGATGTATGCCAGGCCATGGGCGGCGCACCATAGGGGTCTGGAGGGGTGGGAGGGGCTATAGAACCCCACTTCAGTGCTGTGCCGCCTAGATAGATGAATTTGAAGTGCTAGCTCAAAATTTTGTTTGCACTCAATGATGTTTGGCCTATTTAACCTGATTGGATGGCTCGACTACTTAGAAAGTAATGCATTTTATTGGCATGTAGGCTTACACCTATACACTGAAATTGAAAAGAATTCCTTGCAAAACGTAGGAGAAATAACATTTTGAAAATTAGCTAACCATTGCATTTATTACTTTCGGTGGATTATGAGTCAAAAAATGATATCAATTTTTATAAAATTTAAGGATTGCTCAAACGTACTAGGAAAGTTGAGTGGTTTGAGAGTTATTAAGCTGGAAAAGGTCGGAAAGGAAAATAAGAAGAAAAAGGAAAAAACCCGAGAATAACAAGACCCTGCACGGGTACACCCAGAGTAAATATAGTAGAAAAAATTTATCAAAAATAATTCTGTGTGACTGGTAGTTGGATAAGGAACCATGCAGAGTTATTTCGAGCTCCTAAAAAGACACCCTTTCATGGGGAGTTTTGCCAGAAAAGGCACCCTTTCATAGGGAAACTAGATATGAAGAAAGTCAATCAATGACCAGCATGTCCAAAAATCCTCTAACTTCCATGGAGGCATCACTGACCTCCTGAGGTTGGTGTATCAACTCATTAGCCCAGGTATCAGTAGAGGTTTGATGATGCCCGATGCGATTTTTTCATTGGATGCCATTCTCTCTACTCAAATGCATGGACCCTAGTACTAAGAAAAGTAAAAAATATGAAACATAAAATAGAAACTTCGTTCAATTTAACTACAAACCAGTCATAAGTTCAAAAAAGTTTATTCATATTTATTCATAGTGACTGGATGCTCCATGACATGGATGCCAGGGACCATCGCCCCATTACCCATCCTGTCCCACCTCCCTTTTCTGCACACTACTTCCAGGAATTGGATAGACCACTAAAGAGCATTGTTAAAAGACAATAACAAGTTAGGAAATTTCCTTTCATTGTATTGTTATACACTCCTCCAACTGGCCTTGATGCCTTCAGCTTCTCTTTACACCAAAAGTCAGCAATATTGGTTGTATCTGAGCTGTTTCATGGCCACAACCTGGACATGTGAATGAAGGATCAGCTTTAAGATTTGCAGTTATGCAATAATAACAAAACACATGGCTACATCCCACTTCCTGTGGAAGACAAGGCCATTCGCCACACACAATGCACTGTTTGTAGTCAGCTGGACAACGAATTTTCATCGTGGCATCAGGCTTCTTGTAGATGTATCTTGATAGTGTATTCTTGATACGACAGAAATTTACAAAAGGCAAAATGAACATGAGGAACTCGGCAAAACCGTGCCACAGCAATTCTCGACTCATATATTCGAAGCTGACTTGTCTAATGAGCTGTCTTTCAGGATAAACAACTTGAATACCTAAGAGTCTTTCTAATATAAACTGATACTTCCCTTTACAAAGAAATATCAAGAAATTCAACAGTGAGAGAACCTTAAAAACTCTCTCGCACAAAGTCACCATTTTTAGACATAAATGCACAGTTGAGTCGTCAGGAATCCATCCTGAAAATCCTGGAAGCCTGTCTTGAAACCAGGATAATCCAATAGTTAGAATGGCATACACATATTTTTGTCTTTGCGTTATCCAGTCTCCCTTAACATAAGACCAGATGTTCTTGTACTTTAGTGACAACATTTGTTGCCCAACAGTGGCGCCATGAGCTTTAAGGGATAATGCCCATATAGCTGCTTTCAAAGTGGCATTCAGTTCAGGTTCCACTTTATCCAGAAGTCCTGGGGGTAGATATCTGAAACAAAGTAACAGTATGCTGAACTATGCATTCAGAAATCATAAAATTTACTTGTAATCTAACATACAGTCAATTTTAAAAAGAATGAGAATGTCACAAGTCACTATGTCACATTTACAGACTGAAACAAAGAATCATTTCTCATACTTGATTTGGCTGGAATTTTTTAGCCATCAAATTAAGCTATTAGTAAGAATTCCTTCAAACCAATAGGCTACTGTGCATGAATAATAAACTACGGCAATTTAACTGATAGAGTTTGGCTGGAACTAAGACAAATGTTGACATGAATGTTTAGTGTTCTACCTAACAAAATGAAACAACTCTTGCCTACTCAGCTGTATGACCCATGGACTCGTGTGAGATCAAAGCTTGACAGGACCTCAGGTTCTCAAGAGAGCTGAACACATGTCAACCACAGAAATACAAACCTGAATGCATTGAGAAACTGTGCTTTCAAGACATGATGAAGTTCATTGTCTAGTTCTGTTGCATCCAATTGACTGATGCGTAATGCGGGATAACCTCCATTGTGACTAGCAGGAGGCATACTGTCTTGATTACTTGGTCGTGGATCAACACATCGCACTTACGTGTACACCACTGAAAAATAACAGAATTTTATCCAAATCAATCAAATAAATTATGTGGGCTGATAGTTAATTAGCCATCCACCAAACACCACTCATCTCCGAATTACTAGTTCAGTAAACAACCTCCTTTTTCAGAAAAAACAATGGTTTGGCCAATGCAACAGGCATGGGTAGGAGGAAGACTAGAAAAAGAGCACCAAAGGTCCAAGCCAAGAACTTGTGTGGCAACTTAAATCTAAGATTAGGAGAACAAATCCCAAAATCTTAGATATCAAGACACTTTCTCTAAATCTGGGAAAGGTCACGGGGTTTTCATTAATTTCGGCTCCAGATGGACTGATGCTATTGGTTCTGTTGTCACTCGTCAGGTGAGCGACTGGTGGGCAAGGGTGAAATGAACGGCAACTTGGGGACACTTCGCAATGAATAGAGAAAGGCTTACTCAA
Organism: Phoronis australis; assembly: GCA_002633005.1. Taxonomy (NCBI): domain Eukaryota; kingdom Metazoa; phylum Phoronida; family Phoronidae; genus Phoronis; species Phoronis australis. The sequence goes on from NMRA01000166.1 coordinate 541,565, forward strand.
AATTTTTACTGGAGGAGAGGGTATTTTAGAACGAACAAAGGGGCCCATGCTAGTGGAATCAATGAGGAGGCAGTGTGGCCTGGTTGATAAGTGCCCGCTTTCTTTACTCAAGGTCGTGGGTTCAAGTCCCACCAGGTCACACTGCTAAACCCTTGAGCCAGGTTTCTAGCTCCTCAGCTCGGTTTTAACCATATATTTAAAATATTTCCAGTTGATCAGTGCAATGGGCCCACATGCGAGGCCTGCGCACGTCTGGTACAACATGTATCAGACTGCCTGCAATTATTTATTTTTTAGGGGAATCAATGGCAATGTTGAGCTCAATACAAATTTTGTGTGAACTTGCTGGAGTGGGATACTCTAACAATGTTTAATAAGTGCTATTGGTATCGATAGAACAAAAATTCATTCACATTATCATGATGAACCTTTTTGTTGGAAATGTCAGTGCTGTAGTGGGGCGTAGGTGCAGCAAACCACCTTTTTTGGCATTTGAACGTAGCGCCTACGCACCGTAAGTTATGTTCAGTGCTCAAGGTGATGCGGTGGGCATTGGGTGCCTACTTACCTCTAATTTTACCACTACAGCACTGCATATGCTGTGTTAAGTTTGATGTGTATGGCTAGACCTGAGCACCTGTGAGATGTGCTGATGAGTCATAACTCAGTGTATTTAGGCATAATGTACTGGTGAAGATCATAAGACTTGAATGCTATGCTGTGGGCATGGCGAGGGATAGTAATACATATATTTATATGTGGGCACTAGTCGAGACGGTGGCATTGTCTAGGGTGTATACTGACCACCGTCTGGCCTAGTAGAGATGGTGTAGCTCATACACTGGAACCTTTTTGGAGAATTATGCCTCACACTGACTAAAACATCAAAGTAACATTGTAATAAATACCTGTTGTGCGTAGAGGGCCACCTTCGGAGGCCATCAATGTCTTTAATTCCTTCCAACTTTAACAAATACTCCCAGTGTCAAACTTTTTCTTTGTGCAGTCTTTCGTTCAGTTCCCAAAATTGTTAACCAGTGGCGGATTTAGGGAAGGGGGGCCAAGGGGACCATGCATAGCCTTTGAACAAACCCCGTTTACAACTTTTTTTTAGTCATTGGGTCCACAAACTCAAAATTTCAACACCCCCTGCATCCCTACTGTTTAGGGTGGATGCGCGCATGTGGTGAAATTCTGGTTATTCCTGTGCCCTGACCCCCTGGCCCTAACTCAAAATCTTGGATCCGTACCCGTTAACTGCCTATTTTTGCACTGCGCACCCCAGGGGACATGACGTCATGCAACTTGCCGTGCAAAGGGTTAAAAATGACCAGTTTTCGATTTTGGGAACTTAACGAGTGACTGCTCAAAGAAAGTTTGATAATGGGAGTATTTGATCTAGTTGGAAGGAATTAAAGACATCGACAGCCTCCTAAGAGTCCTAAGCCGCGCGCAACAAAAATCTTCCGGCGTATGAAACCATAGGACTAGGAGACACGTTCTCTACTGGGCCAGCTAGAGACGGTGGTCATTGTCTAGGGTAGGCAATTGCATCGACCTGGATGCCGCAGGCATACAGGCCAACCGAGGGGCAACGTGTTGACTATGACAAATGTCTAGACTAGGGCAGAGAAGTATGTCATGATTGAAAAACCAATCTGCACTCCATTTCGTTCGGGGAATGACGAACCACGTCGGGAAAGGGGAATTGATGATCTCTGGTAATACTCACACTTCCTCGGTGAAATTCTAGAGTCACAGTTGTACGATAAATATGAAGAGAATCTAAAAAACTTAATTGCTTGGCGGACTGAGAGAAAGCGAAACAACGTCAACGCTGATAGCACCCCGACTTCGATTCAGCGAACCTTTGAACAGGAAATGGTTTAGCGCCATCTACTGGCGCTTTTGAAAGATGTCTGACCCAGTCGTGATCGTTTCTGCTGTGCGCACTCCCGTCGGTATGTCAATTCAGCCTAGAAGTGGCACTGTTTGAATGTATAGTAGAGTGTAATATTAAGTGTTCTTGCTTGTTATAATTGGATTTGCAATGTTCATTCGAGCACCTGGTTATATCGAGGCACGGCACGGCGTCAGACGTGGTCGTGGCCGTGGGCACCAGCGGCACAGCGATCAGTCGTCTCAAATAACACGATTGCCACACCTCTTCTATAACATTTTAACTACCTTTTTTATTAAAATGCAACAAAATTGTTGTCAGAATATATTTGTTATCGTTGGTATGTGCTCGGTAAAATTTATTTGTTCGATGATAATTTAACCGGCGCGATGGCCTGATTTCTGGCCTGACTCGAATCGCTCTCTGATTGGTCATTTTTGTCTCGGTTCTATAAATAATAACAAAACAAACAAGCACGTGTTCACAGCGAGACTCTGGATTTTACTGTCTTTGTGTTAGGAACCAGAGTAGATATCAATAGCAAGACCTCATTAATCAGCAAGACTGTGAGATTACATAAAATGTTGTTGTTCCTAGCTTTGTGGTTGGATCTATACTTTTCAGCACTAGTGAAATTATGTATTCATGAAACTTAACATATTTAGCCTTGCCCTGGTTTCTTGTAGCTGGTTTCATTATCAAGTAGTAGTAGACAGTACCACCATCCGATGTTTGCCAGCCCAGCTGGCACAATAAGAGGAGTTGGGAGTTGGTGGAAAATTGCTGTGGAATCAACAAAAATAAGTGAATGTTATATAATGAGGTCATTCTACTGATCTTTATGGTTTAAATTCTTAAGCTTAATATGCCTTGATACCTAAAACCATACTATCCTACAATACATTTTCATTCCAGTGACGCAGCCTTATGTTGGATAGAAAATCAGTATACAAATTATATTGTTGATGACGCATGCTTTGCGATGTGTAATCAATGCATTATTTCGTTAATGCAACTTTATACTGGACAGAAAATCTACTGGTTTATGGAAATGCTTTGCTCATGACTCATGCATACAGTGCCACGAAAATGCATTGTTGCATCACATGGCTTTACGCATGCATGCTTGTCTTTTTCTTTAGAAATTTGAAGTTGTTTTTCGCTGACAGTAGGAATTCACATGTGAACTGAAATTTCAACATTATCAAAATCTGTCGACCCAGTCTGTCATGCCCAGGTACTCTCCTCCAAATAAATGATATGCAACCACAACTGGTAACTTGTCAAATGTCAAATTATATGATTTTTTTAAAGTCAAAAACCAACATTGACGTCTTCTTGTGCGATAAGATGCAAAACACACATCTACATCAGACTAAGTCAAACAGTCCATTTTTTTCGACAAGGATATTCCTGGACTGTGCCTTCATGCCATTAGCACATGAAAATAAACAGGTGCGAGTACACTGCAGCAGTGCACCCCTGGGCGCATCTTTTAAAATGCGACACTCCCAGAAATGCAAGATTCTAGTCAGCTTAGAGCCAGTCAGGTAAAACATGACTCTTATTTTGATTGGCCTTTGGCTTTGGATTTCTGTTTCATATGTTATCATGTTGATTACACTAAATGGGAAGGGCACAACTTCTTGAAAAAAGGCACACTTTTTATCAGATGCTCCCAAAGTGCACAGGTTCAAAGGGCAAAGGTTCAAACCTGGTCAGGACTATCCATGTGACGCTTATTTTTTCATTTTTCTTTTATGAATTTAGTTGTTTAGCTTACCCAAGAAGTGCTATTAACCTTAATGCATAAAACACTGAATATTTAGTATGTGAACTCGTTTTAGGGTCATTCAATGGTTGTTTGTCCACATTGACTGCTCATGAACTAGGGACGATTGCCATTAAAGAAGCCTTGTCTCAGGCACAAGTCAAAGGTGAAGATGTGTCAGAGGTCATCTTAGGTCAAGTGTTAACAGCAGGTATGCTATTATGAAGTTTTCTGCAGGAAGGATTTATAAAGCATTTATCAACTGAACCATGTGAAGAATTTAGACATGATCGCTGTGTTCAGAGGAATGTATTTTGACAGATCAATTATCGAAGAAAGCAGTGCTCCAGTCCACCAGTAGAAGCTGGCGCTTGACACATTTTTGACTTTTGGTCACACAGTAGTAGATTAGGTGGTAATTTTTGAAAATTTGGAAATAAATTATAACTTAAGACAAAGTTAAAACAGCTATAAACCCACGTTTGTTGAAGAAGCTAACTTCTAATATGGGCCACTTACTGTTCCAAAATCAATCTCAACTTGATACTTACTCTGCTGGGAAGTGATTTTTGGTCTTTCAAAGAATTGACAGTTCGTTAATGCTCACAACATGCTCGGCTAATCATGGGCAATGCATCATAGGGGGATGGGGGACTATAGCCCCCCCACTTTTTTCAGTGCTCCAGCATCCATGGTCTATGGGCGGTGTACCACAGGGGGGCTGGGGCACTACAGCCCCCCCACTTTTTTGAGTGCTACGCCTCCCATGCTAATGAAATCACATGCCATGGCGGGGTCAACTTGTAGAGTCTGGTCTCAAGCAATAACAAAATTTCCAAGCTCAGAAACCACACCTATTTTGGACAATTTTGTAATGGCATGTGGTGCAAGTCAAAAAAATGTTTTTGTGACAGAAAGCATCACTTTAAACAATTATACAGTCAGAAATTTATTAAAGCGGCATTAAACTTGTTGTTTATGTTAAAGGAGCATGCCACCCAAAAAACAACCTAATTTGTATCAATTTAGATCGAGTAGTTCTCCATAACGACACGTACGGTTGCGTTACGTGACGGCAGGCGGAGGTGTTGAAATNGTTAGGGTGAGAATAATTCATTTTGAAACAGAACGCTCAGTAATAAACGCCAACATGGCAACTCGCAATCCCGACTTAGGACGAGCTAGAGCTCATCAGTCCCGACTTCGCAGGTGGATCGTTAAGTTTTACAGGCTATCAATTCGAAAAGGAATACAGTGATGAAGAAATACTAGAGAGACGCCGTGAACAAGCTCAGACAACGTAACGTATGGAGTTATTTAGTAAGTCGGCATTCGTCAGGCACTGTCGACCGTGTCTGCAGGCCACAGACACGGAGATGTTTCACGGCCTCATACTTGCTATTTACAGCGTACATTTCATTCTTCACTACCATGAGCCACTTTCTAAGCATTTCGGACTCTCGAGGAAGTAAAAAAAAAAACGATATACCCGCTTTCCTCGCTGCTGCTTAGTTCGGACAAGCGGGAACGATGCACCGCAACATAGCGGCATTCACTCTGCATACGAACCACTGACGTCACTAGCGCCGTTTCTCACTTTCCTCACAGGTTAACGCGACACCTCTTGGCGAGGTAAGGTCGACCGTATGCGAAGCGATTTGGATATAGACTGATTAAGGCAGCAAAAAAGACTAATTAAATCGGGTGGCATTATCCTTTAAGACTGTAAATTTTGATTTAGGTACCTACTGTTACTACCGTACAACTGGGTTTTGCCTTCTTCCTTGTTCTGTTTAGAAGTGATCTCTGGGCCCAGGCAGAACTGATAGTTCATTCCTTCTGACAAAGGTCATGACATTTTAGGTCAGTTCTTCCATAGCCAGGGAAAAAATTTGAGACTACGGTATGCGGCCTCATTCAAATTTTTTTCAACAGAAGACATGGGTTTAATGCCAATTTAATTAGTAAGCTTCAACATTTTTACCTCAAAGAGACGTCGGTAAGTATGCAGTGAGTTGTTTAATTATAATTCTAATTTCTTTGGTGTCTCTTTACTGAAGGTCTGATGAGTGTCAATTTCACTGAAAAACCTGGTTCAGTGATCTAATTAACTTCAAACAGTTGTTAATTCTAACAATTAATTTCTACATGGTGGAAGCGTTCTACTTGCAGAAAATAAAAATACTTTTTAAATTTTACTGTCATTAAGCGCTACATGTGATTTCTGAACCCCCGCCTATTAATGCTAACTTGTTACAGACAGGATTACAATAGCCACTTGACACACAACAGAGCACTTATCTGATTGATTTTATGTAATTCCACCAAACAACATGCCATTTGGCAGAATGCAGAGATTTTCTCATAAGGTTCTTCATTTCATTCATCACCAGCTCAAGGACAGAATCCGGCACGTCAAGCCAGCGTGAATGCAGGAATACCCCACTCAGTGCCGGCATGTGGGGTTAACATGTTATGTGGGTCAGGCCTGAGGGCTGTGGTTCTAGGGGCACAGGCTATCATGCTGGGGGATGCCAATATTGTTGTAGCTGGTGGCCAGGAGAGTATGAGTAAGGTAATCTTTAACTTTCTGTAGCTAGATAGACATTTAACATGTCCAGTAGCAGTCAATTGACACCCCTGAGTAGATTCGAGGTGTCCTGAGGTTGCCCTCAACCCTCTAAGTCGAGATGGGTGTCTTCTATAAATTATGTCTACAAACAATCTAAATGAATCTAGGGTGAAATTGCCTTTACATTATCCTGCCAGCAGTGCTCATGCAGTCTTTTTCAGTTGCTAATGGTACTTAGTACATTACTTGTGACATAAGTTTTAGTGTTCAAAATATTTGAACTTGTTGTCTAATGATATCCAACTTGTGTTCTGACATTACAGGTCTTGCTTAATTTGTCTGTGAAATAGCCTTTATCATTTTTATGCATTTGCAGTTTCTGAACTTGCACCATATTGTCTCTTAATTTCATTGATGAATCTATCAGGCTATGGTAAAAATTATTCCATGCAGCACAGTGAAAAATTATTATTATTTTGCTCAAGGTTGGAGCTTGTACCAAATATTAGATGCAGGCAATACTGTCTGTCCCAAATTCAAAAATTATGATCAACGACATACGACTACTTAAACTGTTAATCACTATGTGGGGTTTTAAAAACTGTCAATTGTAATTGCATATTCTGTTGATTGAAAAAGCTATGTCTGATATTTAAGAAATATGGTGAAAGCCAAGATCCCCACATCTTGATCTTTAGAATTGAGAAATTTCAAATTTGGCCTAAATTTCAGTCTCACAAATTTTAGAGACTGTCTTAACTGAAGAATTTTTACTGTAATTTATGTAATACTGCCCATCGATTCAGACTGTGTGTAATAATTTCTCTCAGAAAATTAGAATCTATAAATTGGTTTTGTTGGGGGTCATACACTAAGTTGTTTTAACCATGACATTAGAGATGCTCTTAAAAATATTTAACAAATTCATGTGATTGTCTGTGTGGTTTTCTTAGGCTGTTCATGGAATACATATGAGGACAGGTTTAAAGTTTGGAGATGCCGCATTGGTAGACACTATGATGAGTGATGGCTTGACAGATGCATTTCATAAGTACCACATGGGAATAACCGGTAATGTTATCCATTAAACATGAAAAGCAAAAATTATTAAGGACATCACTGTAAATAGTTTTGGAAAACACGGTCTTGTAAGTGAGGTATAAAAAAATTGCAACACGTAACTTAAGCTTTTCATTTTATGATCATGTATTTAGTATTTCTCAAGTTTGATTTGGAAGACTGTAGTTCATTTAAAAGAACTGACGGAGTAATTGCTCGGTGATTACTTGAATGCATTTTGTTTCAGCTGAAAATGTTGCTAAACAGTGGAGTATCAGCCGAGAGGAACAAGATGACTTTGCCCTTCAGTCTCAGCTGAAATGTGAAACTGCTCAAAATGCTGGACATTTTGACAAAGAAATTGTACCTGTCACAATACAGTCTAGAAAAGGTGAGTATTTTACTGAAGCACAATAAGTTTGTCAACCAAGTAGTTATATAACATATTGTCATGATGGACCGTCCGGAGTTGGCAGGTCAGACAGAAGGCGAATTGATGATCAGAGCTAGAGTAGTCTTCCCTCATGACCAAGAATGAAGGGGAATGAACAGAAATTACAAAAATTATCAAGGTGGCTAGACTTTGCAGCCCTAAGAGTAATTACCAGCCATTACCAGACATTTTTGTTGTTAACAGAATTAGCTGTTGGGATGGGAAAACAGTTACAAGTAGTTTTATCTGATTACTTTTGTGTTGTACTATATAATATGTATTGATGTGACTGTTATCACGATATTTAAAATGTCCAAAATAGTTCATAAGCTTGGTGTCACATTGTAGTAAAGGTTCTCAGACACCACCTAATACCACCTATTTTGTGTATGGTGGTACATTCTACAAACTGAAACATGGCGTGGATATGGTTAGCCCAGTCTCTCCAAAAGTGGCCAATCTGTATGTGGAGTTTTTGAACAGCTTGCTTTGAGTTGCTCTACTTGTAGTCCCAGACTGTGGAGAAGACACCTGGATGACACGTTTGCCATCTGCAAGAGGGAATACATTTCAGATTTCATTGATTACATTAACACGTTGGACGAATGTATTAAGTTCACGAGTGATAATGAGTCTGATAATCAGATTGCTTTTCAGGATTCTCTTTTGATCATAAACTCTGGTGGTTCTCTAGTTTTGAAAGTCTACCAGAAACCGACTCACTCCAGTCATGATTAATATTTACATGTTTCCTCTCATCACCCTCTCCACCAAAAATTGGGTGTGTTGCGCACTCTTCACCACAGGTGTGAGAGTATTGTCACGAAGGAAGACGACAGAATAGTGAAAAATCAATTTCTGGACTCAGCTCTATCTAAGTGTGGATATCCCGATTGGACTACATCACTCAGTCGGTTGGTATGCGCAATTCTGGAGATTCCCCAGTCAGATGGAAAGTTAAGGATAGTGTTGTGTTACCTTACAGTCTGGGTGTCTCAGAGAAATTGTGCAGGATTTACAAGAAACACAACATCAAGGTATAGCCTCTTGGTCTGAAAACACTGTCCGCAGTCTGTTTGGTCACGCCCAATTATACTACACCCCAGGAGTGTAAGTGTGGCGTTGCGTATCAGGTTGACTGTGCCTCTTGTGACACATCCTACATTAGTGAGTCTGAACGACAGCTGATGACTCGCATCGACAAACACAATAAAGCTGTAAGAACTGGCTCTCTACAATCTGCAATATCGGATCATGCTCACAGTTTTGAACATGAGATTGACTGGTAGTCTGTGAATATTACTGACCGTGACAACAGAGATATTCCAACAAAAATCAAGGAATCTATCCAAATAGGCATGGTAACTCCACTGTAAACAGGGATGTTGGCATTGAGTTGCCACATATCTACGATCGGGTGCTGACTGCTCATGTGCCATCTGCTAGTCTTCTGCCGATGGTGGACAAGAGCTAAATGGGTAAGAAATACTTTTGCTTGTATCTGAGAACCTTTACTACGATTTGTATCTCATTGGAAAAAATGGTACAGGTTGTAAACCATCTAACTCAGGTGCAACAACAGTTTCTAAAGACGAGTTCCCTCGTTCTGGAGCAACCTCAGAGGGATTCCAGAAGCTACGTCCATGCTTTGTCAAGGATTCGTCTGGCACTGTAACTGCTGGTAACGCGTCGGGCATTAATGATGGTGCTGCTGTCATGGTTCTCATGAAAGAGTCTGAGGCTCAAACCAGAGGTCTGAAGCCTTTGGCCAAAATCACAAGCTGGGCCCAGGCTGGAGTTGACCCTGCAATCATGGGCACAGGACCTATACCAGCCACCCAGAAAGCTGTAAGTATACTGCATGATGGAGTTTTATTATCATTTGTTTAGTCACCACATCAGAGACATAGTCCACAACATTGCAGTATGGTCAATAGTGCTACCTGTCATTTCCTGCCACGTAACTCTGTTATCAGGGCTGCGTTTCATAGATGCTAAAATTTTGCGGGCACCGTTATGCTAAATATCACCGTGCTTTGCTTGCAGTGGATGGTGATATCTTGTGGTAACGCAAGATTTTGGGGGTCACTGTAATTGCATTAAGCCTTTTAAACTTTTGTTTGGGAACTGAGGAACAGACAACTGTTCGTGATGGCAGTGCCTTCACGTTTTATACTCTAGGCTAAGCTTGTTTACACAATATTCAATCTAAGCTTTTTTATACAATTGACTAAGCCTGTTTACACAATAGGCTAAGCTTGTTTACACAATAGCTATCTTAGTTAGAATTTTTATGTTGATCTAAATACACCTAGTAAATAATTTGGAGATATGAAATTGGGGAGCACTTTATAAGTAGTACTGTATAGTTATTTTACTGAATGTTGACAATAAAAAATATAGATATGACAATTTAGTCGCTTAAGTTAACTATAATTAAAATTTATCCATAATAATACAAAACTTACTTGTCAGAGTAGGGCAAGATTTAAAAGACAGACATAAATTGACAGCCAATATTCAAATGTGATTTTCTACTTGCTAATATTTCTAATCTGTAGCTGGGCCTAACATTATCACATGTGAGATAAAATATACACTCAGGTCAATCCAGCATCAAACTTTTTGAACAAAAGTGAATCAAACTTTCCATTTCAGCTTGCACTTGCCAAATGGTCTGTTAATGACATTGATTTATTTGAGCTGAATGAAGCATTTGCTGCACAGTCCTTAGCAGTCGTGAAGGATTTAGGGTGTGATCCAAAAAAGGTAAGCCCGTCTCTGAAACAGGTGTGTTAAATCCTTAAAACATCATTTTTTTTTTTGATTTTCAGTGCCTAAAACACCATCTATGATAACTTCACAATTGACATAAATATTTTGGTTATTAAGTGTGATATCTGGGCTTTGAAATATTTTCTAATATAGTGGCTACGTAACACCTTGTGGTGGTGTAAACGAGTGATCCACATGGAAATATCCAACATCTCAAAAATGCTGAATGTCTGAAAAATTGCATTTTGTCCCTGCCAGGGACTTATCCCGCACATCAGAATTAGAAATGGGGTGAATTAAGTAAAACATGCTTTGATGCTGTCGGAATGCTGAAGAGTTGTATGTAAAATGTCGCCTATTCACAATAAATGCTCAGTACTGATCTCGGTAAGCTGGCTTGTATTGTTCGTCTCATCCATCTGTGACAAGACCATGGCTTTTAACTGTAGTAATAAAAAGTAACACCAAGTTCAGATAAAATTTTCATCATCATTTTTCAAGAGTTTTTAACATTGATGTGGGTATTCACATTCAACAGCAGTAATTGGTGTTATTTATCTTATATTTAAAAAGTGTTTATTGTAAAATGAATTTTCACTTGTCTGACATATCAATGTGTCTGAATTTGGCTTTAAATTTTAAATGTAGAAGAGTGTCAAGGGCATTTTGAACATTCACTCTGGCTGAGTAATTTTATAATACCTAAACAGTAATTTAAAATAATCATCTTATACACACATGAGGAAATTCCCTGTCTGTCATAAATTAAATTATGTGCCTGTTGGCACTACTAGCCCAGCTTGCTGGCTCTTTAGTGTGTTGGCAGGCAATGGGGTAATTGAAGCTCGCGCTTCAGTTCACAAATTTAATTGGCTTTTGGCTTGAATTTTTTACTGTACTAGGTCCCTCATGCATATATGTGTAAGCAGAATATAGCAACTGTCGAATATAATATGCCGGCACTTTGAAAACCAGTTTCCTTCATTGCATAAGGGGCATCAAACTGGTTCTCAAAATGTGGGCACCTTATATGTGACTATTGTCATAGATACAACTGGATAAAACTCATCTTGTTACATTTCTTACAGTGTTTTTAAGTGGCCTATGCATGAAACTGCTGGCTATTAATGGGCAGCTTATGATTTAAAAGTAGTCTGTCGAAACAGTGATTACTGACGAAAATATCCTTTTCAGAAGTCTGCTCTTCTGCACAGTATTGAAAATATTTTAATTTGTTGAACAGGTGAATGTCAGTGGTGGTGCTATTGCCTTGGGACACCCTATTGGGGCCTCCGGTGCCCGCATCTTGACTACTCTTTTGCACGGTATGACAAGAACAAGTGCCAAAAAAGGTGTGGCTGCACTCTGTGTTGGAGGAGGAATGGGGATAGCCATGTGTGTGGAACGACACCCCGGGTGGTCATGATTCTAGGAGGAAAGCACATGGGTTTGGAAACGCTCTTTTGCGACAGGCCAGTTGTTTCACTACAAATGACGCTTGATGACTGAAGATGGCACAAAGACTGAAGTCAAATTACTAAGGATCATAAATTATGCGTTAATATCGATTAACTGGTGACCATTATCATTTGTACAACATAACAATCTATTGTGGTGTCTTAATATATACAAAGAATGACATGCTTAATGATGTATCTAACAACAGATTTATTTACTGACTGACTAAATACTTAATTTATTTCAAGAAATAAAGAGGTCTCTTTATCTTATTACTGCAGCTAAGTGTTAACCCTCAATCACTGTAACCATACAGAGAATGAAAGAACTTAAGTTCTGACCATCAGGTTGCCTCATTTTCCATGTTTTAGTGGAGTACAAATGGAGGCATACACAAGCCACACCTAACCTCTGTCATTCCGTTCCAGTTTTCCCCAAGGCACATGCCCAATTTACCTATAGCGTTAACGGTGTACACGAAGGTTGCAAAGCTTTGAAATCCATTCATATTTAGCTGATTGTCAAATATGAATCAATTGTTTTGAGCTACAAAATTGTATTGGATCACCTGTCAAAATGTCACAGGGAATTCTCAATTATCACAGCCGTGCATGCATAAGAGACATCAACTTCACTTTTGTCACATGCAAGATACAATTTTTTATCAGTAATCTATGAATTCCATACTTTTACGATCTGTGAAAAAAGAACCATCGCGTGATACAGCATAAAATGACAACAATACAATGACAGCCTACTTGGCACAGTAAATACATGACAAATTGTAAACCGGTAATAGAATTCTCAAAATGTCGCAGAATTTCAGATCACTGAATTTTTTTCACGGAATGTCACCGATGTCACAGTGAATCTACTCTGGACTAAAAACTTTGTACGGTATACCCTTGTTAGCCTAAAATATTCAGACCACAGTCCAGCAGACTATATATTTTGTGAAATATCGAAGTAGCTTCAATTTTTGGCAACAATCTAGATACACTTCGAAAGTATTCTGGCTCTGAAGACATCCAAATTCTCGGCTGGTTTGCCATTTCCATTTTCCTGTCTTTTGAGAACGCGATCTGGCACTGCCCTACGGCTCGACTACAGTATATAGGTGCTCTTGATGCATTACAGATAGTAACATATCTGCTACATGTCACATGTAGCAGATCTTTGTGAACACATGAAAATTTTCTTCTAATAGTCAGCATTTGGGAACTTGCAAGTTTTTACGCATGTGTAGGGAGTGCACAACTAACATTTCTTGACCATTATTTGCTTCAAATTGCATTTATTTGAATAAAAATTTGTTTGGTGCAATCATGCAGACTCATAAACAGTCGTAACACAAATACAGGGTTTGGAAATCGGGAATGTCCACTTAGACAAATGTAGCGACCAAAAACGTTCCACGTCAAGAAAGTTATCTTTGAGAAAAGCTGGATTTCCACACACTGTTTTAACTTTCTGCGAAACTACTTCTTTTGAAACATTCAAACCAACTTCTAACAAGATGATGGAATTGTAAAACGTTTAGTCAGGTTGCATATCACACAGGAACAAAGACTGGCAGCAAGGCATTCATTTGCTGAGGGGCTGAATGGAAGAACTTAATGTGCCCTTTCCTACTCCAAAAAGACAGCGTCATACGTTTTATTTTTTCGTGCACAAACAGATTTTTGGTGGGCGCACCCTAAAAGCCCTACAAGTGTTTTGGCACCACCAAAAAGGGCTTTTACACACCTCCTCAAAAGACCTTCCTAGGAGACCCCCTACTCTATTCCAATCCGATTTGTAGGAAAAGGATTTCTTATTCACTAGCGCATTCAATTTTTCCATACGACACATGGAGAGTGAAGCCATTTTGATCGATTACTTTTTAACAAATAATGCCAGAATTTTTAAACACAGGTTGTGTGGAATCTTGTCAGTGCAAGGCATGCGTAGGTCCTCATTTAGTGCAGGCCCATCTTAAGCTTACATTTTGCCCATTAGTAAATCTTCTGTGGTAATTGAGAATGGACCCTGATCATGTCCTGCCTGCATGCAATTGAGTGCTAGCATACCCCAAGCCCATTATTTAGTGAATTACCTAGGTGCTCCATTCATGGAGGTGGGTTATACTTTACAAGGAGACATACTGTCTTAGTTTCTTTCACATTGGCACCAAGCCCGCAAGATGTGTGTATCACTTGACTTTTTTACCATGGCATGGATCGGCGTGGGGCCCCTGGGCAAGTGCCTTAGTGGGTCCTGTGGTAAAGACGGCACTGGAGACCCGAGTTACTTTAAATGGCGAACAAACTTCCGAGCAGAATATTGTACCCAGAAGCTTCATCGTGGAAGCAAATTCATTCCCAGCCACAAGGAATCAGTTAGGATTCAATCCTAGATATTATCGAGAATGCTCAGGCTCCAAGGCCATGATGAACAGAAGTCCACGGCACAAAATTATAGTGCTATCGTGAACAGCTGTCCTTTGGACATTGTAACTGAGCTTTCCTTGTGATTTTCGAGTGCAAGAGTTTACTTCAACATTTTACACTGTAATATATACCGTGTATTGAAAAGCTGTAATAAGTGCCAGGTATTGAAACATGCACTATTGCATTGTGCCTGTAAGGATGTAAAACATAACAAATCCAGAGATGAGATTTAGACAGATGATTAACAACAATGGTTTTATTAACAATATAAAATTGGAAGGAATAAAATAGGCTAATGAGACACATGCTTCATTTTACGTTGTATACACACTACTAGTAGCATAATTTGACAGAGCTTCCTCATCCTCAAAGGTGCCTCACCTTATTACACATTCTTTTCTCATGACTTTAATTTGCTTGCTCTGTGAATAACTACTGCTTGGCTAGCTTGGAAAACACTATTGGTGAGTAAGGAAAATCAAGCATGTTGAGCCAGTTACATTTTTCATTGTTTGTATTCAACACTTGGGCAACCTCTTGTTCACCCATAAGATAGCTTGTGCGGTGCAGTAAAGTGTGCTAAAGTAAGAAAGTCTGTCATTTGTTAATAAGGCTGTGAAATATTAACCTTGAATAATATTGATCAAGCCTGAATAATATTGATCAAGCATCAATAATATGTTAGTGTATTTTTCAACTTGATTGATCTTGCCAGTAAAATCTTTCAGGCTAGATAAATTTATTGTCTTAACTTTAATGTTGAGGATCCCTTCTAAAAATCTTTGTATAGCCGTGTAATACCAAATGACATTAAAAAAAACAAAAACATGCCTTCACCAATTTACAAAAAGTAATGACGAAACGAAAGATGACAGATACTTTGTGTACCCTATACCAAACAAAACAGAACAAATTAAAGTAAATATTGTTACGCCCGCCAATGTTTTAACGACTTTTAATGGTTACACAACACACAAAATTAACTAGCAATGACACCAGCACAAAATGGTGTTAGTTTCATGCTATGCATATATTAAGACGCTTTTGGTTAAAAGATAACAGACTTGATGCTAGTATTAATATCTTTGGAAAATGAATCTTTAGTTAACTTTCATCATTTTTATGTGGCCAATCAGTAATTTGCACACACAGGCCAATAACGTGAACATACTTGCTACAGTAGTTCACGTGACTCAGCAAATTACTTGTGCATAATTTAAGAGTACAGGCAGACGAGTACTTTATGGTGGGGAAAGGGCAATATCAACACAGTGTGGGAGTCATATATCTGTTAGGTACGGTGGGTGAACCTCATACGTATTCCCATCCCCATGTTGACCCAAAACAATGTCACTTATTCAGTCAACACCTGGATACCTATGAAGGGCATTTCTGGGCAAATGACCCTACTGTAGGATCGAAATTAGCCTGGCAATTACTAACACACTCAGGTGAAGTACAATGTGACGATGATATTATATTATAGTACACTTTAAACAAAGACACTGTTGTGCAGCAAACACCAACCACTTGCACAGAATGATCTCTTCCATGTTATCCAAGTTACACCCATCTCACATCACTCCCGGCAACCACACGTTTTGTAACTATCCTTACACAATGACTGCCGACTTATATGTGATGATAGCTTTCGCCTTTTTCGTCCAATAATAATACACATCTTCATGCCTGTCTTAGCTTAGCTAACCTCTGTGATAACTCATCCTGAAAAACAATGTTGAATACAATGCAAGCCATTGAACATGAAGCGAATAAACAATCTTACTCCCACACATAAGAGCATTGTGTTCTCATGAATACAATTATTCCTTTCTCATAAGCTGTAACTCATTTCTCATGCTGCATTTCTGCTAGAATTATGAACACATTTCTATAATCAGGAACTGCATTTCTTTCCACTACAGACAGGAGACGCCAGTTACATGCACCTTGAATCTTATGTAATATGTCTTTAATATAATGTTATCGAACCCCTCTCCATAATATATCTGTAACACATGCTTAGAAATATATATCAAATCTGTCTTCATAACATATCAGTCTGTTGCTTGGGGTACGGTATGATTGTAACACTGCTTAGAACAACAGTAACGAATCAGTCTTCATTAGGAAAATATGTGGTTGATGAGCATGGAAATGCATTTGCATTGAAAAGAATTGCAGCTTGTGGATAACAAGAGGATTCATGAGAAAAGAACACTATTTACTAAGTTAAAATAACTCTCAGAGTACACCAATGTTAAAATTGATTCATAAATGTTACAGCAGTACACTCTATGTTGTAATAACTAACAGATGAAGGAAACATTCCGTACTTTCAAATCACCACGCAGGTTGAACTCACCTGTTCTTGGGATGCCTGACTTGATGCTCCTACACTGACCTGTGAACTCTCAGGTAGTTCCATATTTAGCTCAAGACTGAAACGAAGGATACCAAGACGATGAACATGCCTCATTGTCAGTGGATTTCAAAACAAAATGCTTGACATATTCAATGAAAGAATAAGCACAAAAGTGTTACAATTTTCGTTAAATTATAACACCAGCCCTCAAAAGTCTCAAAACTAGTTTCTGTTTTTACGCAATAGGACAACATTCCAAAGGTCGAACAGAAAATTCTTTACTTTTTCAAATGCTAAAAAATTAAAAGCTGGCTTGTTACTGACACACATATTTTTTTAAGTTATGCACCTCGTACAACCACAACTAGCAAGAAGTCCATAATAAGACACTTCATTTCATTACTTGAAATTTTTGTTTGTTAATTTGTTTCTTTGTTTGCACGCTACACATTCTCATCAGATCAAAGTGAAATTTACACACAACATGAATCTTGTGAATGGCTCAAAGCCTTTTGTTTTTGGTTAAAATCCTATACAAGATGGCGCTGTGGTGGCCATTTTTCCCTTTATTCGTTTGCAAAGCCATAGCTCCACTGTTTCTTGTGGAATTTTTCTGACATTTTTTCTGATGATAGATCATTCCAAGGGCCATTGGCGTCTCTTGGCAGATCTGTCTGAAATTTGGTATGTGGACATATTGCAATGCATTTTTGGTCTGATTTACATGAAATTTTCGCACAGTGTTTACTTTGTCAATATCCCAGGGTCTTTTGTTTTTGGGCGAAATCGGATGCAAGATGGCACTGTGACGGCCATATCTCGAATAATGCTTGCGGAGCTCTAGTTCCACGATCCTTTGACTGAACCTTTTCAAATTTGGTATGTAAATTGACCTCCTCATGGGCTGATACGTTGGTGTAATAAGCGTTTGGGTCATGGTTGTCGAATCAGATGTTCTTGGTTTTGTCGTCGAACACACCTTTAAATTTTTATTTGATTTCACCAAGTGTTTCTCTTCAGAGTGCTTTCACTTAATTAAAATCTCCTTTGATGCTGATCACCTCAAGCATAGTGATCTCTACTTTCCCTTCAGGCATGGTCAACAGTTCCATGACCCTTGCACATTATTCACTGCAGTCCAAAAGCCTTCAGACTGGGATCTCTTTGATCACTTACCCGGCTTCATCAGCCACCTCCTGCATGAGTGAGTCCACCTCACCCTGGGGTGTAGTAAGAGTCGATGTTGAGCTCATAGTGCTCTCCATCACCTCTGTCTGTACGTCCAAGTTCTCAAACTGCTGCTCAAATCTATCCATTAGCTGCGATATCTAGAAAGGAAAGGCTGAGCATGAGACCAAGAACAATGTGCAAAAGAGTAGAAGTTCAAGGCTGTAACAGGACAAACTGACCCTTAAACAGATGCAGCAGACTGGAAATTGGATAACTGATCCCTTTAAAATTTCTCAAACTCCCCAGAAACTGGTTAAGGTGAATTGCAGGATATATCAGAAGAATCACAATTATGTTCTTCTATCTCTTGCTGCACTATGAAACATTTTGACACCAAGTTTGAAATTAAACGTCACATTTATGTGCGACTTGGAACAATGGCATGTTGGCAAAATGTAAAAATTTTAATAAACAGTCATCTTCGGTACTAGATGTCACAATGTTGAAAATAATGAATGAAAGTCAGAGAGATACTTGATTTGAGGTTTATAGTTTAATACAAACAGGGCAATATCCCTTTGTGTACTTGGGTTTGCAGAAAGATGTGGATGCCAATAAAAAGGTGATGTGTTGATTTCTAAACACTTAATATTAATATGTACTTAAATGGAGTAAAACAATCTACAATAATGACTCTTAACAGCTAGTCACGTAGGAGACTTGCAGTGAACTCATCTTCAATTTCACACAGAAATGATTCCTAAGAAGACAGTTGAATTTTGAAATGGTGAAAACCTCACCACAGTTGCAGAGCACAAATCTTGTTAATAACAGGAAATGAAAAATATTTTTGATACATTGACAAATTTGGGAAAAAGAATACCTCTTTCTCATATTGCACTCTAAATACAACAACCTCAACCATTAATCGCGGAAACTTAATGTTGATATGCTAAACACCTCATGCAATCGACACGATAATGAAATAGACTAATTAGTTAAAAACTCACCTTTTCAAGGTTCATTGACTTCATAGCTGCCTCCATTGACTTTACTACGCCAGCCATTGACCCAGTTACCTGAAAGAAAATAAGCCAATCCAGAGTGACGATTTGAATATACAGTAGATTTCAAAATAAATTGGACAAAGTCAAAATTTAACAAAGCCTCAGTGCTCAAAGCCAGAACTGTATATACATTGATTGTCAACTAGAATGCTTTTCAATTTTGACTAAATCTTAACAAAATCTTGTAGCTCCATCCACATTGTTGAAATCACAACACCTTACTATGAATGTCCATTACATAAATAAACCTATAGCGGCCAGGTGGAGTAATGTCACATTAAACTTCAACAAAACTTCAACAAATTTTTTTTATTGCGGTTTGACAAAATTGCCAAGCAAGTCTGGCAAGATGTTTATCAAAGATTGGCAGAGTTCTGTCAAAGTCAGTCTAGTTTATATTGAACAACTGAGTTCACTATCCATTGTTCTGTGTTATCCAAAAATTGCATAGTTTAATTTAAACAATTTGAAGGAAAATTTGAGAAAACTTGATCAAAAGCAGACAATCATAAGCTTTTAACACGGCTTAAAAATTTCATTGCATACTGACAACAATTATTTCACAGTTGTTAACAGGTGTTTATTGAGATCACATGAACATAATCTAACAGCCATGGCAGAGCTGAGGACATGACATATTCGGGGACAGAAAATAATGACTTTAGAATATGGTTGTGAATCACAACAACTCACAAAACTTGAATATTCAATGTTGGGAAAACAGTGACAAATATCAAAATAGTAACATAATCTATGCTCCTTGGAAAATCCTAGGAATTTCTGTAACTACACCCATGGGTGCATTTTTGAAATGTGTTAAAAACAGCAGTCACCATAGGTGCATTTCCTGTCTCATACTTCTTACCAAGCTTAGTTTCAGATGCTGGAAACGTGCCAATCCAAAGGACAAAAATATAAAGAAAAATTTGCTGAGAAAGGCATTTTGAGCTTTGGGTAACCCTTAAAGTATAAATTCTGGGGTCCATGATGTTATGAGAAGTATGTAATTTTACTGTCTCTGAATTGCCACATACTGTACTTTAGTAATTCACCTCAACTCGTTTTAATAAGCTTAGCTCCAGTCTGTAACATGTACATCACCTTGTCTTTCCAATTAGAGTTTCAATTCTCTAAATTAAGTGTGTGACAACATAAGCAGTGTTTACAGTAGCCAACAATGGAGGATGTTATGATTTTTAAAAGGAACAAAAATGATTTCAATGTGAACAAGTGTGATTTGTAAGACGAAAGTGATGACAACAAAGTGACAACAATGAATTGGATGGTGAACGTGTACTGGTAATATGCGAAGTAGCTCCGTGTTCGCCTGATCCAAGTCAAGCTGACGTTGCTCTGCAATAAGTTGAGCAAGACGATTTGAGCTAAAATCGAGGTAAATAGTTAGCTTTAGTTCTCTGTTTTTAATTGACCTTTTCAAATTCTACGTGTTGGCAAAACGTTTAGAGAAATTTGGAATAATCCACCGCAATGTTGACACCAAAACAATGTGAAGAGTGGACGACTACTCGATCACCGATTGCCGATGCACTACACCTTATGACGTCAAACACACTTGGGTCACCTTTCCTGCTTTAAGTATTTGAGCGTGAATTACAAATAACTGAATGCTAGGAAAGGGCTACACAATTGGTGTTTGACATTCGTAAGTCAGAGTATAAAATGGCTATTTTATTAGCATTGACCTTGAGATGGCTGCTGGGCTCATGATTAGTTGTCAGCTGCAGTTGTGGAGATTTCTTTAGTTGGTCATAGCACTTTCCAAACAAAATCTTGATAGTTTCCGAAAAAAGTAATGACTACTACTGAGTATTCAGACCAACCACGATGGAAACGATAAACTATAAAGGTCAAGCAAACTTTTGAACTTAAGTTCCAAAATACCCATAGTTACCTGCTTCATAGTTACTGCTGTCTGGACCCTCTGTGCTACTGCATCTACTCTTGCACCCATTCTTAAGAAATTTAGGGCTTGATTTTTCTGTCTTATGGCATTTTCTGCATGAATCTTGGCCCCTTCCATGTTTCCTTTTTGAATTGCCTGAAAATGCATTAAAGTCATTCACAATCACAAAAACTATATATACAGTACCTGAAAGAAACAATAATGTGCTTAGATCTAGTTATGCAGCACTCACACGTGGACAAAGGTGAATTTCTAAGAATTCATTACAGGCTCACGTACAATGAAAGTCCCAGATCCTCGCATATTGGTATTGGTGCAATTCATGGTTTGTCACTAATACATAATGACTTTGGTATTTCTCAAAATTCATGTTATGTAATTTTGATTCTAACACACAATCATATTGATACAATTCCAAAAACAAAACTTGATCTCTTCATGAAGCTTTGAAGATGACTGTAGTAAAAATAATGCAGCAGTTAACCAGTTCTAACAAACAAATAAAACTCACATTTGCCGAGTTGCACGCCAAACAGAAGCTGATTCATATTTATTGTCAAAACACTGAAATCCTGACAGCAATCGCTGATTGAATGATATGTTAGTGACACAGTTGGTGGGGCATTATTATCCCATTTCAAAGTCTAGAATAAGAATTAATGTAAACATGAAATCATTGTCAAAACTGGTGATACACACCTTCTTTAATTTTAATTTCTCAGCTCTCTGCTCTTTTTCACACTTCTTGGCACTGCGCTCCAAACCTTTGGCCGCAAATTTCAGATTAAAAAGATGCTCTTAAAGACGTTAAGGAAACTGCAGTTATAACATCTCAACAAAAATAAGGAGTTGAGGAAGGGGCAACACAGGACAGTAGAGGACAGCTGCACCCACAGCTGTATCTTCACAACTCTGTCAAAATGAAAGTGTCACTAGGAAGCACAACAGTAAACAGATAGGCCTGAAAGACATCAGCATCTGCAGTCGTGTTCATAGAAATAAACAAGCCAAATTTCACAAATCTCTACAAGAGCTTTAAGAGAACCTTGAAACAGCTGCAGACTTGGGAAAACAACCACTACCACTAGGTGATTTCTCAGCAGCCGAAGCAATCCAAAAATCACTGTCAGCCATGCTTTTCCAAGTAGGAACACAGAGCATTTTCCAGAATAATTAATCCCCAGATTGGTTTGACCGATAGAGAGGGGAACATAACATATAATTCCAAAACAACAAGAGCAATGCGGAGCATTGAAAAGCACCCACGAATGCATCGCAAACGATGTGCTTTTGGGTTGTTAATTTGTGTCATAAAAAAGGCCACTAGATGATGCAAGAACGTACAATCCATCCAAAAATGGGAACATGTCATAGCTTCTTTAATAGAAAACTATTCACCAAATATCATAGAAATCTGTCATGGAACTTCAGAGAAACTTGAAAGGAAAACAGAATAAAACGAAACTGCCACTAGGTGGCACAGTGTTCATTGGATCTGCCTGAAAGTTGTCTGTAGTTAGCTTCACATAAATACACTGACTAAAATTAATATATATCAAGCAATGGGCTTAGGAGATACAGCTATGGGCGCAAAACAAAACAAAATTGCTGTTGGAGACGCCACAGTACTCAAAGTTGTCATCGTAAATCAACCTCTTCACACAGAGAACATAAACGTCAATTTTGAAAACCATCCTTAGAATGAGTTGGTTGATAGAGGTGTGGACGCCAAAAAACAGACTCGAAAACAGCAAAATGGTCACTAGGAGACACAAAATACCTTGATTCCATCCAAAAATGGAAGGATAGCGTCATCTCACCAATAGATGCCTGTATTCAAAGTTTTATGAAAATCTGTTGAGGACCCTTGAAGATACAGAGGTAAACGTAAAATCTAAAATTGCCACCAGGAGGCACACCAGTAGTAAGATTCGTCCGAAAGTCATCGTTGTTCTTTGTCAACATCACATAAATACACTTGTTAAATTTACTAAAGAACCTGAAAACAGTTTAAGAGATACAGCCATGGGCAAAAAAACGAAACTACCACTAGCAGGCGCCAACTGCCACCAGACGGTACACCAGCAGTTAAATCCGTCTGAAAGTCACCGTCGTCCTTTGTCAACATCATATAAATGCACATACTAAGTTTAGTAAACATCCTGCAGAGGGTTTAGGAGATACAGCCATAGGCGCAAAAAAACCAAAGCTGCCATTAGGAGGCGCCACAGTCGTCAAAATCGTCGGAAAATCATCGTCGGCCGTCCTTTTCATAGCAATAACAGACATGCCAATTTCCACAATAATCCTTAGAGCTGTTTGGTTGATAGAGGGGTGGACGCCTAAAGACAGACTTGAAAACAGTAATAATGGCCACTAGGTGGCGCAAATTACGTCGAATCTATCCGAAAATGGGAGGATAGCGTCATCTCCCTAATAGATGCCAACATGCCAAATTTTATGAAAATACACTGAAGACATTTGAAGATATAGAGGTACCCAGTAAGCGTAAAAAAACTAAAATTTCCACTAGGGGGCACACTGGTGGCTGGATCTGTTCGAAAGTTCGCTCATGCTGTCCCATCCACGAAAGGAGTACATGTGCAAAATTTCATGAACATACATTAAATAGGTTTGGAGTTAGAGCAGCGGACGCCGGACAGACGCCACCTGGACGGACAGAGATGACGGCATAATGCGTCCACATATAAATATGTGGGCGCATAAAAATGAACATAAAGTGGCGTACAATACATTAAATTGATCTGAAAATAGGAAGGTGATGCACCCTCTTTAATAGAAACCTATTTGCCAAATTTCATGAAAATACATCAAGAAACTCCAAATTTACAGAGGGAAATGGAAAAATAAATTGCACAGCAGTAATTGGATCTGTCCAAAGCTGGTGGAGGAGGATCCAGAACAGGGCGAGTGTTTCTGAGAGCAAATTCCAGGATACTAGGAGTGTTGCTGAGATTTGTGGCCAGGGATAGCACATCTTTTCCACAGAAGGGAAAAGAGTGTTGTTTAACATGACTTCTGGTTGTGTCATGCTGTAAAATTTCTCTTAATCACTTGCCAGTGGACAATTACTATTGGTTGAATGGTTTCGATGCTTGACTCTGGTTCAAGGGGTTTCTTGGTTCGATTCCCTGCAGCACACTTATCAGCTACGCAAGTTGACACTTGTCTAAAAAACTACATGCGACCATCCAATACAACCCACAGAAACAGTAACAAACTATAGATGCACACCTTAAAAATATGAAACTGGGATTATTGTTTTCTGACCACCATCTCTAGTTGGCCCAATAGAAACAGTGTTAAAAATGGCTAGTTGCCGATTTGGGAACGGACTGCTCAAAAAGGTTTGATTACGGGAGTATTTGTTAGAGTTGAAAGGAATTAAGACATTGGCGGCCTCCTAAGATTGATTAGTGTTCCTCCACGAGCAAAAGGTATTTATAACAACGTGATTTTGATGTTTTAATCAGTGCGCTCCATAATTCACAGAAAAGCTTCCACTTGGGCCAGCTAAAGACGGTGGTCACTGTCTTCTTGAATCATTGAATCAGGAAATGAAACGACTGTTGTTACGAATACGTAGCAGTTTAGATTACACTACAAATGAATTATACACAAAAGGATACTCTCCATTTTAGACATCTTCAACAAAAATATCGTCTTCCTTTGTCACTACAGAAAAACCACGGTAAATTATTTCACAATATTATCAACGAAGTTTGTGTCACTGTCAGTGTCAGGGTATCATGAGCAATATTTATATTACGATATATGACGTCATATCCGTGCAGTTTTTTCCGTTGAAAGTTGAAACTTTAGAGTAAATGTGAGACATGAACGTTGAACTGATGTAGAATAAAAAGATTAAGGCGTGTGTTGATAAAATTCCAGTTATTTTGTTCAATTTAAAAAAATAACACATCAAACAATTTTGAACACTTGCCGCTAGGAGTCAGCTATCGAGTAAACGTAGCTTCGTTCTTTTGCCGCTAGGAATACTCACTACGACTTACTGCGCATGACAAGTATGGCGGCGCCCTGAGCAGAACCACGTTTGTTTTGACTTTTCGTAGTATTTGCTTGCTTGTTGGAAAATGAAACGCGATCATACGGAACAAAGCAAAAGAACGACTGATTCCAATAATGGGTCAATCAGAGATAAAAAAATCAAAGTAGAATTTAATGAAATTGAGTTCAAATTCTTGCTGAAAAACCCTGATACGGCGTTTTCAGGTAAGCTGAAGACAGTGAAGTACTGACTGTGTAGTAGTACTGTAGTAGTCTAGACAGTGGTCACCGTCTCTGTAGCTGGCTCAGTAGAGACGGTGTAGCTCCTGTAGGAGCTTTATACATCGGAAACTTTTCGGTTGTTGTTATAAGTACCTTTTGCTTTTGCGAGTTAGAGGGACAATCTTAGGAGGCCGTTGGCGTCGTTGTCTTTAGTTCCTTCCAACTCGACAAGGACGATTTTGAAAATTGGCGTATATATTCTCAGTGTGAAGAGGACGGTTGACAACGACTTCGACTACTGTGATGCCTCCTAGTGGTAGTTTTGTTTTTGCACACATAGCTGTATCTCCTGAACCCACTGCAGAATCTTTATTAGATTTAGTATGCCATCAAAGAAGTTAAAGATCCAAACTAAGTTGGAGTGCAAATTCCCTCCACTTTCTGTTTGCAGCTCAAATTTTGCAACTTAACTCGACGTTTGAAAAACATCTGTCGAAAAATATCCGTGAAACTATGCCGTAACCAAATGACGTAATGGATGCGCGGGAACAATTCAGTGCAAATTTCACAACAAAAATGTGGTCTTGATGCTGTTTAAGTACTCAACAATTAGTTTTCCATGAAATGGATAGCCTCGAAATAATTCCAGAGTCCGTACAAGTTTCTATCGGGTAATTCGAGTTTGCTCCTCAATGCCTTCCAAGTACGGGGAAAATAGGTCAGTCACAAAACGACACGCTTGTCACTAGTGTTAACTTGCTTTCGGAGGTATGAAACAAAGCCGGGATTTGATTTTTACATATTAAGAAAAGACGTTTTTTGAAAACTGAATTTGTGTAAAATGAGTGTGACACACTAAAAAGGCAGCGTGACAAATTTAAACCACCCGCGGTCGTTTGTAGTGCGCTTAATTGGAAATTCTCAAATTTTGAAGGAGAACACTTAGTAGATCAGTGAGCATTTATTATGAAACACTTCAAAGGTAGGAAGTAGGCTTGTGTGTGACCATAGTCGTTAACCTGAGTGTTTGCGGTAATAAGATATTAAAAGACTGCAATGGTAAGAAACATAATAATATGATTTTGCGAGGCAAACTCCATCTAGTAGAGGAAACTTACTGGACATCGTTTCCACCTACACTGTACCCTTTTTAGCCACCCAGAGTAATTTTGGTTTTAATTGCCTGCTTCAGCCGGAACAAGATTGTTCCTATTGGAGTCTGAACATTTTACGGCGACTGTGGTCCGGGGAGCAAAAAGTTGCCGGGGGGAGGGGATGAATAAAAAGTTCGCTAACCACGTCGACCTTCGGGAAACATTGTCACAGGAAAATATCAGTTCTGGGTTACCAGATATATTGGTCCCGGGGAATGACGTAAAGCATTGGGTTTTTTACACTGAAAATATATGACTTCATTTTCAAATAAACCACTGGCACGTACCTGGGTGCTAAGTGGAGCCAAGCCGGTATACTGTTTCATTTAGGACTGTCACTGTTCTCTTTTGATGTGCAGGTTTGAAGTGGTGCGCACGCGTGAGTTCAAGCACTTGAATCGCTGTTGTAGGCCTACACTTTACGTTCGCAACATGTGAAAGGCAAATCATATTTCGGGCACGTAGCCTTAGAAACGAGTAAAGGGGTTTAAGAATTTCTTGGCAACTGAAAGTAAAGATGTGGCCGTCGTTTGGCAATTAATAGGGTTGTCATTTTCACTTTGGCTGTCTTATGCGATAAAAAAATGAGACACACATCCCTAAGTCACGACTGTCTTCCGGGACCGCTTGCGCTCTAACAACGGCACCGACCAGTGCCGCAATGCGATATCAGGGATATTGTTGTGGATATTTGGTACATGAAATAAGGACATCTTATGCGAAAAATAAACATATTTGTCCACCACAAAGTTTGGTAAGTTGATCGCTTAAAAATTAATAGAAACACCGCTGTTTTTGACGTTTTATCACGTGTTATGCAGTGGCCCGAAACTGTCTTCGGCGAATCCGGAAGTTTGCAAAGGTGGCAACAACCAAATAATGGTCGTATTAACAAAAGTTGCTTTATATTTACCAGGTATCTTTCGAGAAGTGTAAAAACTCAGCTCGCATACCTTGGAAATTCCAGGTCGCATTTTGCTACTTGATACGAGCTGACAAAAATCTCAGGTCGCATTTCCAAATTTCAAGTCGCAAACTCGACCTGCAGCTCGTTATGTCGAGCCCTGGGTACACACCTATGTTCCATAATTCAAAATTTGCAATTTTTTAGTCTCCTCTCTTGCTTTATGTACTACTCATAACAGGGCAAAATCTTGAATTTTTTAAACTTATCACAGGTATTGACACTTAAGCAAGATTAGCTGGTAGTTTCAAGTTTTTTAAGTTTGTTAATTCTCAAAATTTTAAATAATTATTGAATTGTCCCCCGCATTACACGTAAAATATTGTGAAATTACCCTGTTTACTGGCGTTCAACAATCATGGTAAATAGTCACAACGGCAGAGAGAGATTTCATTATAACTTTAAATAGTACTATCATGTATTTCATTTTGGATGCGTTCATGTTGACCCATTTCAGGTTTTGAAAAGTTCATAGAGACTGCTAATCAATTTCCTGACAATACAAACTATGACTTGGTTGCCTCGTTTTGCCAGTCAACGAAGGACGCTCATGAAATTCTGCAAGTTCTGGAGGCAGGACAAAGAAAGCCATCAGAGGTAATTAGGGTTACTGTTTGACAAAGAATCAATTGATTAACTATCTCATGCTGAAGGGGAAGAGATATAGTCATGGTAGGTAGCATTAGTCTTTCTCCGTGCAAAGAATCTGTTTTCACCTTCATTTCTCGACAGTTTTTGATCAAACCAAAAGTATACTAATGAAGTGCAGCAGCGTAAACTTTGTTCCCAACATTTTACAATTTGTCTGACATGTGTTTTTTGTGAATTTTTGCCTGCTCTTTTTTCACTCTCCCATGTTGAAAAGTGTTCAACTCCTACATTTTACATGGTATTTCGATCAATGTTTGGTAAAGTTTTCTTACAAAGTATCTTAAAGCATATTGTGAGTCAGGGACCCGTCTAGGATTTGAAAAACTGGGGTCCCAATTTGCTAGAATGACACTCACCATGTGCAGGGATTCCATACAAGGTCACCTAGTTGACTTCATAGGACAGGGAGGTATTCCTCTGAAAACGTATCTACCAACATTTGCCAAAGGTCTATATGACATGTATGATAAAAATAGATAGTAATAGTCTGTGATTTTGATTTGTCTGAATATTTATTGAACTAAAACAATGAATATTAAGTTTCAGTGCAATTTATCTGTTAGATATTAATGTTAAAATTCTTCGTTAAGCAGTCGTTTTCACCTAGCTCATCTTGAAACAGGCTGCCCTTTTTTCTGTCTTGGCCATGCTGTCCAAGCCTTGTTTTTTTTTAAACTGACCATCCCAATCATGGCTATGATCACTGCTGCATGAGTCCCTGTTGTGGGTATTTGTAATTTAATTCTATTTACTTGAGTTTTGTCGTGTTCTTGATTTTCACCATCCGTGTACGAAATTGCTCTTCTGTGCACAACTCCTACATTGCAAAGGGAACTTTAAACTTATATGTACTATGCCTGTAAAGTGCCGTAGTGCAATTTTACTGTATTTTCCTGAAGTTTGGCCAGATTATGAATTTTATCCATCCATGGAGAAAGTACGGGAATGCTCGTCTGTGCCCAACTCCTATATTCCAAGGGGATTTTTCACCAAAGTTTTAAGAAGTATGCTTACAGGATGCCATAGCGCATACAAAAATGAAGTGGCGTTGTAGTATTTGACTTTATTCCTGAATTCTTTTTCAGTGTTTAAAAACACCAATTTCACATCAAAAATACCAAAAAATCATCCCACCAACCGATTAGGTGTCAAACTAGAACACCTACAACCATTATCCCAAAATATGGTAATAAGTTGATATCAAGTTACAAGGATTTATTGGTCAATACATGCCATGTATTTATTGGTCAATACATGCCATGTATTTATTGGTCAATACATGCCATGTATTTATTGGTCAATACGTGCCATGTATTTATTGGTCAATACGTGCCATGTATTTATTGGTCAATACATTCCATGTATTTATTGGTCAATACATGCCATGTAAAATTGATACCACCAATCAAGCACTCTTAGTCATCCTCTGTTGTGTTTCGTGTGAAAAATCGTCAAATATTGCTGATTGCTCTCCCGTGGTTTATGGTATAATGAGAAATGGCGAAGCTCTGCCTTTGTGGTTGTTGTGACAACTAATTTGTTTTAATTTCCTTTTCTTACATGTGCTTATTGTGCTGTTTGGTCAGTGTTCATAATATATTGTTTAATACTGTACAGTGATGTGTTATTTGGGGTAATGTGTTATAATTTGAAAATTGAATATATCATTGGTTTTAGGGCTTGTTTTTGTGGACTTAATTTAAATTTTAATCTATGTTTGCTGTTCTAGCTGTCTTCCATATTCGGGGCGCTGGAGTGTATTCTGATACGCACAGCTGATGACCTGAAGAAGTTCTCCTCTGTGGCCCTGTCTATTGTACACAATGTTCTTACCCACCACATGGGGGCGCTGATGACATGTCTGAGGCAGAGCAATAAGTCGAGCCATATCAAAGGTTTGTAACTAGTATTCGGGCTTCATCCTGAAATCTCTTTACAAGTATTGCCGATAGGTGGGTGCTATCTGATGGCTCCGTGGTTTCTCTGGTGGCTCCGTGGTCAGCGCACCCTTTGGGTCCTTCACGGAGTCTCCATAAGCTTTAATTTGTATTAATTGTATTTTTGTCTTAACATGAATAAAGTGTATTACTACTACTACTGCTACTACTGCCGCTACTACCATGACTGCGGCGACTACTATTGCTGTGCACAAATGTCACTCAAGCTTACTGCATTTTCTCTTCAGATTTTCATTTTTTTTCTTTCCTATGGTGTTCACCAGCTCATGCATAATTTCTTCTAGTGTGCCTTTGATTTTTGTAGCACATGACTTTGATGAGATTTGGTGAGATGTTAGAGGACTATCATTAATTTGTAGCATGAATAGCGTATTGGACTTCTTGAAATTTTATACCATTAAATTAATTAATTATTTGCAAAGCTTGTAAGTCGCAAATCATTTTCATGTTCTGAGACTGGATGCCATGTGTGACAATCATCCACTTGGCACAAACCCTTTTAATGAGCCTCTGTTAGGTTCAGATAGAATTTTGCAACATTTCACAACAAAATGCGAGATCTTTGCAGTGTCACAAAGCACATCAATTGCTAAAATATGGCCTGTCCTGCCACACTTTTATTGATAATGTGCCACATTTTGCTTCATTTTGCAGTAAAAGGTATGAAAATGATAAAAATATCTGTTCCCCATACCAGGAAGTTGTGATGTAGAGTACAATCCTGATAACTGCTCAATGTCTGAGAAGTTCACAGATTTTCTATCAAGGGATATTCCTGGACTGCGCCTTTCTGCCATTAGCTCATTAAAAAATGAAAAGGCTCAAGTATGCTGCAGCATTGTGACCCCCGGGTGCATCTTTTAAAACGCAACACTCTTCCAAAAATGCAAGATTCTAGTCAACTTGGGTAAAACACGATTGATCTTTTTTCAATTGCCCTAGGGGTTTCTGTTTCATATGTTGCTGCTTTGATTGCACTAAGTCTGCTGGGCACACCTTTTTGAAAAAGGGAACTCTTTTTCATCAGGTGCACTCAAAGGGTACTGGTTCTTATCTGGTCAGGAATATCCCTGTCAATCCCAGCTCAGTTACGTAACAGTTTGCCTTTGACTCGAGAAATGATACCGGAAATAAGGAATAAAACTAATGTAATGGCCATTCAGCCAATTAGGCGCAATTTCTGCATGAGGCGATTTGCTTCCAGTGTCACACTTCCAGTTCTAAGGATTGTTAATATTGTTTGCATAAAAACTGACTCCAAGGATTCGAAAATTAATACTCGACTTCTGAATAAGCAAAATATGCCTTGATAATTAAGATAACATTCCGCTGTAAAGCCATTTTCAACCTCTGTTGATCTTACAAAATGCAATATTCACATATTGTTTGAAATTAATATGTTTTTATTTTTATTAGTACCCATAACATCACTGTTTGAAATGTGTTGTGCATGCACCAAATATGCGAGTTGTTTGGAACAACTTCAATTAATTATTTCAATTTTATGGCTAATCCATACGTCTGAATTTGTTGTTGTTTTGATTTTTGATGCTTTCAATAGTTTTGAACTTCGAAGCTCGATTTAAATGAAAGTTTATAAACTTATTTTATGATCTGTGACTCATGTAAGGATTTCTTATATTTTTGACTATTCGAACAACCAAGATATAAACTGTCAAAATTGAACACTTGGTGCATTATGGTTTCCTACATATTTACAATAAAATAATTCTATATCATTGATTGAAACTCAGTTGAGGGTTTTATAAATTCAATTTTAAAAAATTCGTAATGTTCAAAAAATTACAGTCACGTGATCGTAAATGAT
Source organism: Phoronis australis (assembly GCA_002633005.1). Lineage (NCBI taxonomy): Eukaryota > Metazoa > Phoronida > Phoronidae > Phoronis > Phoronis australis. Next base: position 573,297 of record NMRA01000166.1, read on the forward strand.
TGTGCGATATTTTATTAAAGCATGAGTTGAGTGTTTTCGAAAATACATGCTTTTATGAACTGAAAATGGACAGTTAAAAGTTCTGAAGAAGTCCACTTGCCATGCCGACCTTGCATTTGTTAGAGGGGTTCAGTTTGCCCAGAGTTGGTATGTGGGGCATGGAACAGGATTTGTTGTAAATGGTAGGAGAGTCATTACAGAGTTGTAAAAAAATATTGTGTTAATGGAAGGAAGATAGGAAGATTGTTTTTGTTGTCCACAGCTGCTCTAAAGTTACTGAGCTCAATGGTTGCACAAGGTGAAAAGTGCGCTTCCGATGTCCAAAAGCAGTTTGACTTCAAGAACCCCAACATACCAGGCTTGTTGAAAAGAAGGGATATCAAGGTATTTGGAGGAGTTATTGTACATCTATCTAGTGCATGCCAAAAGTATTTGCAGAAAATAATGCAGAATTCCCCCATATGTCAACGTCGTCCATCATTAGCGAGAGTGACAGTGAATGTAATGAACAGTTAACAGTGGAAACTGTTCCAGAGTTGGGATTTAGCTGCAGTGCTTAGTAATGACTTGTGGCCTGCTGTAACCAGATATAGCTGTCATGGTGAGAAAACATTTGTTGTCCAATAATATTAGACATGTTGTGTTGAATAGCAGTGAGTTAACAGGTGTGTTGTAAATGGTTAGTAGTCTTTTTATAAGTGAAATGGAATTTTGTCAATGGTTTTTAAAGCCGTTCTATTAAGATTCTGTCTGGCCGCAAAAGTTCAGACTGTTTGAAAGTTAACTTTTTAAAGCTCCTGTTACAAGTCTATGAAACATAAATATTGTTTTTTGTTAGAGAAGGCAGGTTTATCGCTGCTTTAAGGTAAAATATGTTTGTTATGATTTCACACGTCTAAAGCAGTGTCTATGAGCTTCAATGTAAACAAACTTTAAAAGTGGAAATTTTGAAAATTTGTTTAAGACCTCGTTATAGGATCATGCATGTTTGCCATAATACTCATCTTAATTTGTTGTGATCCTGTGTTGTTCACTCGCAGTCTTGCTTAAATCTTGATAATTGTTTATACACTTGAAAACGCCTTTCATTCTCACTAGTGATCCTGCTCAAGAAAAGCTGTGTTCTTTCAGGATCCACAGGATGTACGCACATGTCTACTCCATTTCATTATGTCTTTCCTGGTCTATGGTGACAATCTAGTCATACGGACGTTGGTGGAACAAAAAGGTCAGTTTTTGTTTGAAAGGTGACAGGGAGCTATTTTCAAGAAAAAAAATTAATGTTTTCCAATTAGATATTTTGTAAAACTAAACATAAATCCCTTCACAAACAATCAAACACTGTGGATTGTTGCTAAAGTAACTTGGGCTTTTGTTGCACAACCTGTTGAGCCTTTTGATTCCTCAGACATTGTTGGATGTATTTGTTTGTACAGCTTAGTTAACTGGAACGGTACAGTTTATTGTATTGCTAAAGACAAATTTTATGTAATAAATATTTTGCAGCAGCCAAGGATTGAACTCACAATCTAACGGTTGAGAGTCTACTGCTCTCATAAGTGAACACTGCACTAACATGGGTTATGAAGTTATTTTTATTATTATGTTTAGATTGTGGAAGCAATGTCTTTTCAGGGCAGTGATTGGTACAATGCTTTTTGCAGGTTTTTTGAATGGAATATTTGCGGGAATGTGTTATGATAGAGTGGACATACTGCAAGTAATTCTGGAGACACTTTCAGAAAAAGTAGGTACTTGACCACAAGAGATGTTTTTTCTTGTGATTCCCTGGAAAATACTTCATTTTGAGCCTAATCTGTTTTGTGATTGATTGAGATGTGTTGAGTTGCACAGTTTGTTTACAGGTCAAATAAGTAGAAAAATTTGTAGTCAGTTGAACGTGATGGCATTCATTAATTTGGAATGTCTCTTGTCTGTATTTTATACAGTATGATCTAAAAGAAAACAGATGTAGGAGCCATAGGCTTTGAACACACAGAATAGTCGGATATGATGCGTTTATTTACAAACTGAGATAACGTTGAATGCATACTGTCAGTGCAAAAAGGCCGGTTTCACTGAAACAAATTAATACAATGGAATAATAAGTCTCGGGATATACGTTCACGTACAATAAAGATACACGGTAATATAGCATGTCTTAGAGCTGTTCCAGTAAAATCCGTGTGGGAGGGGGGGACGGCAGCGGAGATAAAAATTCATGGGTGGTGGTCTTCAGAAAAAAACTCAAATTATGGGTGGTCGTTCCTGTAAGAGGTAATGCATTAAAAATGGGTGGTATTTTTTTACCTGTTAATGTTGACAGGTTGGTTACTTCAGCCGTCAAAACTCAAAACAATGCAATTGGCATATACCCTAACTTATCCCAATACAAAAAAGCCCATATTGATAGTGCACAGATTGCAATATGTTCACTAAGCCATTAATCAAGTCATGGGCAACTTGATTTGAGCCAACTGTTTGTCTGCAGTCCTATTGAATTGAAAAGTTGTGCAACACTAAACTGGTGTTAACACATATGAGAAAATTGATGATTTTTAAATAAAAAGTATGAGAAGTAAGATAAACAAGTTCCAATATTCACTTGACATAGAAGTATAAAAGAGTTCATGGAGACAGTCTGAGATTCATAAATCCTTATAATTGAAAACATGTTCATTGAAATTGTAGACACATGGTGAACAGAGACACCTGGTGGCTGCCAAAAGTATTGCTCACAGGCTACTTTAGTTTTTGACAATATTGGACAAGACAACTAGTTCTTGTCTGTCAATCATCTAAGTTCTTAACAGGTCCTCATGTAGGCAATTTGTTTGCAATTGTTGGAATTAATATTTTAACCTATTAAAAATAATTGAAAAATTATGTGTCATGGGTTGGAGAAATAAATGAAAAATATGGGCGGTGGGTATGAAATAAAAGTGCCTTCCCCCCTCTCATACAGATTTTGCTGAAACAGCCCTTATACAATAGGAGAAACAGCCAGTGAATTCTACGGTAATAAGAAAAAACAAAAATAGCATGAACTTTCAATGATATTGACTCTGGGCTCCATGAAGAAAAAATATTGTTAGCGTTAGATTAGCGGTACATGGTAAGAAGGCCGCATAGTACCGGAACGTCACTTATATAAGAAGCTTTAGCCAATTTACACATGTAACATTTCGCAACGTTACGCACTACGAAATCAAATAGTGCATCAACAACAGACCAGCAACCCGTTATTTCCAACTGTATAGTTGCTTTCTTTAAAAAACTACAACTTTTACGACTTGCTGTCATAAAACTGGTCTCAATATATATTTTGTTCCTTCCTGTGATTAGATGAGACTACTAAGCTTGTGAACAACTTGCAGTTCATTTATTGCTTGAGGATAGGATCCACAAGAGGTCACTTCGCTAGCCTAGCTAGCCAAGTATGCTCTCAACCAATATAATTTTAGTTCTCACTTAGCCTAGAAATCGCTTTTGATTTGAGTTCGGAACAAGCTGAGACAAGTTTCATAACAGTAAGTTGCCTAAATCTTCAGTAAACTTAAAAGTCTTTTTGAAGCAGCTTTGAGTCCTTTTTTATGCGCCCACATATTTATATGTGGACGCATTATGCCGTCATCTCTGTCCGTCCGTCCGTCCGTCCGTCCGTCCATGCGGCGTCCGTCCGGCGTCCGCTGCTCTATCTCCAAAACCCTTTGACATACGTTCATGAAATTTGGCACATATGTTCCATTTATGAATGGGACGGCATGTGCGAACTTTCGGACGGATCTGACTACCGGTGTGCCCCCTAGTGGCAATTTTAGTTTTTTACGCTTACCTTTGTATCTTCAAAAGTCCTGAACGGATTTTCATGAAATTTGGTATGTAGGCACCTAGTAGTGAGATGACGCTATCCTG